>PVKM010001586.1:0-69392 GCA_004027735.1 Carollia perspicillata
ATCCATTCCCCCTTCTATGTTTCCTCTCCACATCAGCCACACTCACACAGAAGCTTTCAAACTTTATAGTTCCCACTTTCTTCACAGCTCTCAAATCTGCCCACTCTTCCTCATTTCCAAGAGTTCAAGCGTACTTTGTTTCTCACCTGGATAGCTATATTAGCTTTTTTAGCTGTCTCTGAACTTCTGTTCTCTGTCCACTGCTAGTCTTCCTTGTGAAAGCCAGCTGAAATTCCTTTTCCTAGCTTTCAGGGGAACTCCCACAACCCTTACGTTAGCATGTGAGACACCTAGTGCCTTTCTCCAGACTTAACCAGTGCCGCTCACGAGTATCTGTGAGCTGTACCTTCTGGTTCTATCAAGAGAAGGCACACAGTCTCCCGTGCCTGAGATAACACGGCCCCCCTCACCGTGTGTCCAGCAGACTCCTGTCTGACTGTTCAGAGCTCTGTGCCAGGCACTGCCTCTGCAGAGAAGCCTTCTCTACAGTCACAGTGTCTGTCGCCACACTGTGCATGCCTTCCTCAAACACCTGAATGACACATAATCACTGATTCACTCAGCTCTCTCGTCCTAACAGACTATTAGCCCCTGCAGACGAGGGACAATGAATGATCGATCTATCAACTGGACTCTTCAGTTGTCTCGTGAATTCAAATACCAAGTAGTTTCAAAAGTCACATTACCTCTACAGCCATTATGATTATAGCAGCTTTCTTTTTGATTGTTGAATTGGCAGGAAGATTTATTAAAGAATGTACACCCATTCCAAGGCTACTAATAGGTGGAAGATCAAGCCAATCAGGATCCCTTATTCCGCCCATGCAATCTTTGGCCATTGGGTAGATAGTACCATTTCCATCTCGAAGAATAATAGGAGACTCCTATAAGCACAGAGGAATAATAAAATTTGCTTACCAATCAAAACTGTTATTTATGACTTTTACAACAGTTACATATTTATTTTTAATTGGTTTTACATATATAAAAATACATACATATATTAGTTAGTAATAATGACCGAGTAAGGAAACTAGTATTCAAATGTGCTGAAATTCCTAAATTCCTCAATAGTTAGTTAATAGTAAGCAAACTAGACCCATTTACTTCACAAAAAAGACAATGTTCTCATATCACTTTTCAAAAGCAAAAAAACACCTCTGTACCTGTCCAGCAGTGAAAATGGCTACATTCCTCTCATTCTGACCAAGGAAAGCAATGCTGCTTGTCGGGAAATTATTCTCCTGTTCTGCTTTTCCTGTAGCAAGATCAAAGATACAGTACCGTACCCAATTTCCGGTCTTCAAAACAGCATGCACACCTTCAGAAACATATAAAAATAAATTATTGTATGTCTTTAGTACTCTCTTATGAATACTACCAAATTTTGACTTCTCTGGCCACATTTGTACATCAGTTCCAACAGATACATGTTATTCTATTACATTACACGCAGGACACAGAAATGCCTCAAAGCACTTTAATCTGTCATCTACTGCATGAGTGCTGAGGAGACATAGAGTACGGCCGTTGAAAAACTTAAAGAATCTTTACCTTTAGAATCTACATTCACTGCTAATATTTCTGTTTTTTCAGGTATGCAAAGCTTTTTAGGCGTCCTTTGGAAACAGTCAGGAACTTTCGGTGTTCCGCCAGTTTTGACAACCTAAATGACATACAAGGAATTTTGCTCTCAAATTCCGTGACATCCTCAAGGAGTCAGTCCCAAGACCCTCCCGCCAGGCGAGTCCTCTACACTCACCTGCAGCTCATCAATTCTGAGTAACCGACAGTCCTGCAGGAGAGAAGAGGGGTCCGCATCTGAACCAGAGCTGCTCTGACAGTTTGTATTACTGGACGTTCCTGGGAATTTGACAGCAACATAGGCACCATCCACTTTTAGCACCTAGCAATACAGGTAAATATGCTAAACATTAACAATGTATGTGAAATCAATATGCAAATGTTTTCATTGAATTAACTTAACACTGAGGAACTTAATTCTTTATGAGTGTTTCTTCAATCATCACCAATTTATTAAATTAACATGAACAGACCCACCAAAACTTTGTTGTTGTTGTCTATTATTCAAGGCTTACTTTCTAGAGAAAAACTATCCCCCAAAGCCAGTGATTATGGTCTGCGGATGTTTAGCAATCAACTGAAAAAAATAAGTATAATCCATAAAACCCTCACATCATCCCTCTTTAACAGGTTAGAGCCCAGCTACACAAAAGAAACTGTGCAATGATGGGAACGTTCCATACTCACACTGTCCAATATCATGGCCATTAGCTGCTTGAAAGGGAGCTGATGTGACTGAAGAGCTGGCTTTAACCTCACTTAATTTTAGCAAAATTAACTAGCCACATATACAGCTGGGGACTACCATATTGGAGGCTACCATATTGGACAAGACACGTATACAACAGAGTCAGTAATGCACAAAAAGACAAGCCCAGGACTTGAAACTAGAATACCTGAGTCCCACCTCTGCTACATACTGCTTTTGATTTTGAGCCAGAAGAAAATACCTGCCCAAAAACTACAGTTCCACTTAGACAATCAAATGTAACAGAACATGAAAAAGACCTTTGTTAAGTGTGCGGTGTGTCTACTCTTCCCTTCAAGCACAAACAAAAGACCATCACACTCCAGAAATCAATGCGCAGCCAGGAAAACCTTTACTTTGCAGATGCTCTACAATTATAGATCCATTTTGGTTTTAAGTGTTATGTGGAGAGAAAGGTGAAATTAATGACATTCCAGCTGACTCAGTCTACTAACTCGGTTTCCTAGAAGGTAAGATGTTCTCCACAAAGCAGGGACAAAGGTCAAAGGTGACTTAGAGCAATGAGATGTTTAAATGCTATGGAAGATGACCTCCATTAGAACTGTCTCATAGTTCCGAAGAATGGACTATATCCGGAAGTAATGTATCTCCTTGCAGCTTTTCTGCAAATCTAAAATTATTCCAAAATAGCTTTAAAAAAAAACCCATAGCAAAAATGCTCAAAGAGGCATAATAATCTCCTGTTCACCTGTCATGCACAGAGGGGATACCTGCACCAGTTAAGGGATGGGACTTACAGAGGTCATGGAGGGTGAGAAACAAAGCAGCTCTGAAGGAGGAGCTGACGGACACTCACCAACCATGAATCTGGGACAACCAATGCCATTACAGTTCTGTTAAAGATTACCACTTAGATGTTTGAACACACCTTGCCAACGGGAACATTCTTAACATCTTCCACAAAAACGACTTCCCGAAGAGACCACTGCTCTTCGTTCACCTTCTCCTCCTCTTTGGGGGCCGGGGTGGACCGCCGTCGTTCTTAGACAACAACAAAAGGGTGAGTGCCGAAAAGAGAGTGGGAAAAAGACTTTACAGATTTCATCCAGACACATGAAAACTCACTGTCAAGGGATACATCCTCGAGATAGCTAAATAAAAATCTGGTGGGCTACTGCTTTATAAATTGAGGTCTACGACCAACTTCCACTTACTAATGAATTCAGAGTGAAAACTAGCCTCATTGTTCTATGTCTAAAAAGACTGACGCTACTACAGCCAGCTGCAAGGAAGGAGTACCAAACGTACTTTGGACCCTCAAAATTAGGGCTGAGCAACATTTAAAAAAAAAAGGTGTGTTGAGCTGTTTTTAAAACTATCACATAGCTATTAAAGTCTAACTTTCAATGTCAACTGCAGATGGACTACACTGTAAAACAAATTTATTTTGAGCAACTTTAAAAACACTCTTGAAATCTAAGATGCAGCAGTCAGTCTAGGTTTATAAATTTTACAAATTCTGAGCAGAAGCTGTGACTGAGCCACTACCAGTTTACAGTAACATTCTCAGCAAAGCTGGGCAGAGAGCTAGCTCATGGCAGTTACTTTCTTCTATGACTGCCGACACATTTTACTTACTGTAAAAAATTATAATGCTCAAACACAACAGGAACAGCCAACGCTGTAAATAATACTTGTTCATTTAAATAAAGCTGCATACACACACAAAAATCAAACCAGTCGAAACACAATTTATGTAAACAGATATTAAAAACGGTAGGAGCTGCCCAGACAGAAACCAACCGCAGCGGCGTGCCCGGACGCTCCGACCAGCGTGCACCGCGCAGAAAACTCACTGTACGGCATGGACGCGCTGCTGGCGATGGAGGACGCGTCGCTGCAGGTGGACGCCGGGGACGGCGGGGGGCCCATTTCCGTCTTCACTGGTTCCTGCTTACTTTCGGGCCTGAGGTGAGAAATAAGATTTTCCTCATAATTATGAAAAGGAAGTATTAGGAGCTTATCAAATGGTTTATTTTTACGAGTCTATTTTATTCTTATATAAGGGAATGCAATATTAAACACTTAAACAAAGCGGTTTATTTTTAGGACTCTAGGCACTGAAAAAGGCACACAGTGTATACTTCACATTTTCCGTCCTGTTTTAAAATGGGAAAGAAATATACCACATAGAGCTATCAACAACTTGGAAGAATGCTTCAGATAAGCCTTATCGAGGAATAACAATGAAAGCTGCGCTCCATTTATCCACACAGCTTCATCATAAGCCTCTTGAGCAAACAAGTTTCACATTTCTGTGAACCCTACTTGGACATAGCAATGTAACTGAAAAAGACAAAAAGGTAAAGGCAAAGAAACGAAAAAGCCCACTAGATCATTAATTCCTTAGAGTTCAGAGGAGGAACTCTACTCACAATGGTTTAGCAAAATTTATTCTTGAAACCTCTGGTAATGAACATCACCTGCTATAACTAAAATGAGAAATCACAGGATTAACATTAATCCTGTAACTAATCCTAGTTATTCATTAATTATACCTAAGAAAATAACTGCAGCCAATTATACAATATTCTGCAGATGGTAAAAACAAATATTTTTACTCACTTGAGGGCAGAAATCAATTTTTAGTCAGAAATGTGTTTATTATACAGAGATCAGCCTGGTATGCACTATAATCAGGGTATTCATCCTAACCTAACCCTCATCTCCTTACCCCACCTGGAACTTCACCTGAGTTCAGAAACAGTCCACAGAAAACCAGTATTATTTTCACCAGCATCTTAGCCAGGAGCTCTGGGCAAGCACACGTACGTGAACAGTTGCTCAAGCAAATCTCCTGAGGTGTGGAAGCCCAGTGGTCCCCACTAACCATTAGCATGCCTTTAAAGTGAGTGGTTCAATGACTTGCAAAGAAGAGTGACTGACATGAAAATTATCTTCTTAGCATTTCATTTCGCTTAGTTGACTCAATTAATTAATGTAGATGGCAAATTTCAAGGAAGCTTGAACAACTTCATAAGTACAGGATTTAAAAAGTATATTCTACTGTAACCTCATTTAAACTATTTATGCACATCAAAAATATTTCAAACGCTCTTTATAAAGTTTCACTAAAAAAATGAAAATGTATTTTGTTACTTCTATTTTTAGGCTAAAAAAAAAATCAGTGAAGTTAGGAAGAAAGTCCCAAGCACTAAAAACAAAACAAAAAACTTTAATTAGACATGAATTACAATAGCTTTGGCTTTTAATTTTCTTTGTTTTTTTAAAAATTATTTTATTGTTGTTCAATTACAGTTGTCTGCATTTTCTCCCCACCTCTCCCCCTACCCCAGCCAAACCCACCTCCCTCCCTGGCTTCCATCCCCCACCCTTGGTTTTGCCCATGTGCCCTTTATAGTAGTTCCTGAAAACCCTTCTCCCCACTGTCCCCTCCCCCAACTCTGGCTATTGTTAGATTGTTCTTAATTTCAATGTCTCTGGTTATATTTTGTTTGCTTTTTTCTTTTGTTGATTATGTTCCAATTAAAGGTGAGATCACATGGTATTTGCTTTGGCTTTTTAAATATTCTTTTTTAAGTTATTTAATGGTGATCCCTGTGTTTCAGAATCTCAATTTGCATTTTTAACATTAAGAGGAGTAACGGCAACAGTAGTAAATTCATAATTACATTTGTTTCAGTACACCAAAAAATTCTGTAACTTTAAAAACCTCTCTGTATAGTAAAATCCTAATCATTTATTTTAAATGTCTGTATACATTTAGAAAAAATATACAGCAAAATACTTAAAATTTTATTCCTAGGATGTGATATGATTCTTCCATATTTCTACAACCGTCACATTATTTTTATAAGAGTAAGAAAAGGTTATTTAAAAACTTCTATTAAAGTTTTTAGGTTCCTGTACCAAACACTCAAACTGTAATACACATATTTTTAAAGATGAGTAGACGTTTCCAACAGTACGCGTGTTAAGATCTGTATATCTGCTCCCAAACCATAAGCCAGCCCCAGAATGTGGGCTACACACAATGCAGTGGTGTTTCTGTTCACATGTGCCTCCAATCCAAGAGTCTGCAAATCCTTCACAGAACCTCCCTCCCCAGCACAAAGACCTGTAAAACCCTTCCAATGAATGACCAGGATGCTGGCAAGACTAGAAACTAAAAGGATTAGAGAGGGGGAGAGGGGGAGCAATGTGACCTAACACAGGGAGGCTGGACACATGGTTACTGCTACGCAACACCTGCACCCGACAGAATGACAAAACAAAGACAACAGAAGAGACCCACACGACGCCCTCATTCTGGCCACTAAACACCAAGAATAACTGTAACATACAAATATTAACCAAGCAGGAACAGGAAATGTTGCCAATTCCTTTCCAAACTTCTGTGGATCCTAACAAGAGCCCATCATTTGAGCCCTTTTCTGAGTCTCGACACACTTCTTAGTCGCCCCGATCACCCCCCTTCACATACGGCACACACTAGAAAGCAGTGTAAAATCAGGATTAGTGAGCAGATGGTACTTACTTAGCTTCAGTAGTTTTGCTAGCTTTGTCCATGCTTTTCAAGCTCTCAGGAGATCTAAGTTGAAATCTACAGCTATCATTCATATTCCAAACTGACTCCATTAAGACACCAACTTTGGGAATCCCAGCACTAATCGAAAACGCAACCGCTCCAGCATGATAAAGAGGATTATTTCTCAAGCACACCTGACAAACAAAAGAAAAATCACCATCAAGATGACAAACTAGAAGTTATTTCAAAAATGTATAAAAATAGAATATATGGAAGTATAATGCTTCCTCAGTTTTCCAAATATAATCGTCCACGATTGAGAGGCTGCTAAAGCATTGACTTAAAGGTCTCCATTACGGAAATGCACTCCCCAAAGCAGCGGGAACAATTTCAGCACATTTGCTGAAAATTAACTTGAACATTTCAGGCAGCAAATATTCTGACATTCTGCTATAAGGAAACAATAAAAATAGCAGAGAACAAACTAAGATCATTTAAAAAGGGAAACGTGAACAAAACAATTTCACATTTGGTCCATTTCTTATAATTTGAGTTATTTTCTTCCTTAATTTATGACACTATATAGGCTCTAACACTTCGTATCTAGTGATGTCTGTTTCGCTCAGAAGACTGCTGTTCTCTATACGCCAGAAGCTTCCCTGAATAAAAGGTTTCTCTTAAATTAAATTAAAAGAGTATGTAGACATTACTGTTAGCAAGTTAACTGCGTTCAGGGGTAAACAATCTATAAATTCTCATTGTTGGGGAACACCCTGAAACCGACGACTTGCAAAGTGGCACTAACAGCAGCTCCAAAAGAGATATGAGCAGTATTTCTGGAAATCTCTTTTGATTTCTGATAGCCCAATGTTACAAACATTCTGTTCAGTCATCCAATAACTAATGATTATATGGTACTTGACAGAAGCATATATGAAGATCATGGTTTTGGTGCTTTACAATTAAAATGACACAGAAGATGATGTACACGTGAGAAGTGTGAGAACTGGAAATGCCGGCACAAAGTAGCATTTCTAGCAAAGCATAGCTCATGTCATTAAATGCAGTTCTATAACCTCTAATGAATGGTTTTTAGAAGCTAACTTCTTGAAAATATATATCCTGCTTTACTGTGACTTAAAGGGAACTTTCATCCACAAATTTTCAGGAAACACTGGCGGGAAGGGTAAAGCCTGAAAGAGGACCAATAAAAAAAAGGGCTGTGACTGAAAGGGAAGGGCGGCAAGACACAGAACAGGTTACTCATCAATGCCTTCTCATGAAAAGAAATGCACTTTAAGACAAGGAGGTGTGTCTCCAGGGTCTACTACGTGACAAGACACGCAGTGAAAATACAAGTATACCTCAGAGGTACTGTGGGCTCTGCTCCATACCACCGTAATAAAGTTACTAACACAATAAAGCCGGTCACGCAAGTTTGTTGGTTTCCCACAGCACATAAAGGTTTTTTATACTGTGTAATAGTCTATTAAGTGTGCAATAACATTATGTCTGAAATATATATATACCTTAAGTTTTAAAATACTTTATTGCTAAAACACTATCGCGTGAGCCGTAGGAGAAATGGTGCTGACAGACTTGCTTGACGCAGAGTTGCCACAAACCTTCAATTTGTTTTTTAAAAAAACAAAACCCTGCAACACAGTATCTGCAAAGCACAATAAAACAAGATATGCCTATACATTTCTCTCAACAATTATGATTTGTGAGTGCAGATGTAGCTGAAAACCTGAAATGATCAACAATTCTTTCTGATGTTAACACATGAATGCTCTCCTTATTCTGTGGTTGTGACTACCTTAAACTTCCATTTTCTACATCTTCAAAACGAAGCCTCAGTTCTACACCAACTATTTTAATACGCTGTTACCTTTCAGCAATTCAGTGGCAAGCTAAATTAGTTTTCCTTTGATACGTCTTTGAAGCATCTGTTCTGCCCTCCCTGTCTACAGCAATGCCACCCTGCGTGGTAATAAGGCAATCTCTAAGATGTCCTCTGTTATGTGCGTCCCGTGAACACGGAACTTAGAGACCATCAGAAGGCAATATTTGAACTAAGCAGGAAAAGGGGCACTCCAAGAAAGCAGGGATCTGGCCACAGCAATGGACATAAATAATGGAGACTGAACAATAATATTCAAAATAGTGGGTAATTGCTGAAAATTTCCTAGCTGGAAGGCCAACAAATGAATCAGAACAAGACAACCAGCCATGAGTAGGACAAAAAATAGCCACAAACGAAAAGACCAGCTCCATGTGAACTGGGTTTTAAAGAAAAGTAACAGCTAACATGGTGACAACTTTTTAAGACACAGAGAATACTACTGTACAAGTAATGCCACTTTGCAGTGAAGAGAAAAAAATGAGTTGGAAGAATGTGCTAGATGAGGAAATTAGCACCACATTATGTAATCAAAACCACATCTGTCTGAGTGTTAGGGACTACGAAGTCCTCAAGCATACATTGCAGCACTTGCTAAAATGAATATAACGTCAGGTTGGACCCTGAAGACAAACTTCTGTGAGTCTAATGAATCAGACGTGTGACAAGAGCCCTCAAATCTGGGTCTCAGAACCCATTCTCCCTATTAAACATGACTGAGAACCTAAAAATCTTCTGCCTACGTGGGTCACATGTAGTTGGTTTATAATATATTAGTAATTAAAACTCAGAACTTTTTAAAATATTCATTTAATAGTAACGAACTCCCTGTTAATATAAATAATTGTATAAGAATTATATTTTTTAAAAATCAGCAAGAAAAGTGGCACTGTCTGCATTTTTGCAAATCTCTTAATGTCTGACTTAAGGGAAGACAGCTGGATTCCCACGCCTGCTTCTGCATTCAATGTGTTGTGATGTTCCTTTGAGTAAGGACAATTCAGCCTCACACACAGGTAATTGGAGAAAGATGGGACTTTGCAGATTCCTGGGAAGGGTGGAGAAGCCAGCTGGGTATCAGAAAAACCACCTTCCCTAAGACCCCTATAGGAGCCTAAATCATCTGAGTCAACATGCAAAAACTGGCAGAAACATGAGTAATCTGACACAGCCTCCAGTGTGGTGCTGATACGTGCCTAGATTGCAGCACGAATAACTGACGTGGTCCTACGAAACACCGGGAATGTGTGTTAAGCACAGGGCGGTACGGGCACTACTGCCAGACAAACTGAAGGAACATGTCAGGTAAGAGGCACCAGGCTCTACATGTAAGACCAAGCGCTTCCTAGAACCAGACAAGGCTGGGAACCCTGCCCCAGGGAAACCTCCTGCCACGGGCCACACTCCACATGTTACTCAACTGTTGAATAGAGCGATGTGCCACCTACGTGCGACTCGAACCTAGTCCTTTAAATGGCATCCATTTGTGAAACTGCTTATGTGGGTGTTACTAACAGGGTAAGAAAGTGATTTTGAAGAGCAAGGACATCCCCTTAGGACAGGCTGGATTCTAATCACTTACCTGGGTTCCAACAGTAATATTCGGCATCGAAGAAATACCAGCACTAGATTTGGGCTTTTTATTTTTTGCTCTAGCTTTTTCTAACATTTTTTTCCTTTGACTAAAAGGGACTACACCCCTGAAAAGAAAAAGCAAAAATTGGTCAAATAAGCAGCAAACAAGCCCATTAAAACCATATGAAAGTACACACATCATCCAGGCATTTCCCCAATATTTTTGCTTCAGAATATTAGTATGTTCAACTTATACTGGATTATAACTTGATCACAGGTTTAATACATAATTGGGTCCATTTTTATTAAACATTTAGAAATAAAATTTACAAAAAAATTCCTTTGTTGGTATTTTATTCCAAATAGGTATATTTCATTAATAGATTTCCTGATGTATTATTTGTGTCAATGCAAATTTATTGATGCCTTAAAACACAACAGAGAATATATTTAAAGTTCCTTTCTAATAGTAAGGCATAGAATATTCATAAATACTTTAATAACCCTTGAAATGACATTTTAAGTAACGTTGTTGAATGAAAAAGTACCATTTAACCTATGCTTTCAATTATGTAAAAGCAAAGTACACATTTACGTATAGGAAAAACAATAAAATATACCTCCAAATGTTAACAGTAGTTATATCTTTGAGGATGTAGGATTATAGGTGATTTTTGTTTCTGCTTTATAGTTACACAAAATTTTGTAATTTTAGTCACTAAGTATGCAATACTTTTATAAGGTTTTCTTTTAAGGTTTTTTTTAATGTTACTTTGTTCCAAAGTGAAATTTTCCTCCCTACACCACATTATCTTTGCCGACGTCTCGTGTTGGTGCTCCAACTACTCGAAGCACCTATTCATGCACACACAGCATCCACTGAGCCGCCTAGAGATACTCACCACCAATATAAACTGTTTTCTAGCTGGGCACAGGTATAAAGGGCACAGCAATGCAAAGAAACGATCCGTTCCCCTTGAAGTTCTGAGTAAGTCTGTGCGGTGTGCTCTAATTTAGAAGCCACAGAACTTAAAGTTTCATCCACCCATGTGGCAACCTAAATGATAAAATATTACAGATTTAAAAAACATTTTATCTTTGCAAAAGAATTGCAGTAAAACTTAATACTCTATGGACTGGAATTCTAAAATGTTTTGAGCTAAATGCTAAAAAAATAAAATAAATAATAATAATAATAATAATAACAACAACAACAATAGTAAGTAATCCAGAAAAGGTTCTTAATAAGACTAGAAAGTAAGTTACTTTCTTCACACAAATAAATCAAAATAGCAGTTATTGAACTGTCTATTGCCATATAAGGCATTAATCGAAAGTAAACATTTGCTCCAAAATTTTTAAAAGAATTTGACTCTTTTAAAGCCAAACTATTAATCTGGGGTATAATATTCATATTTTCTCAATCATAATGCTATCTCAAGTTATGGTGCTCTTCATATCTTTTGTCAGCATTTACCTTGAATATTTTTTGCTTCCCTTAAAGTAGAAAGCTACCTCTAGAGTCAAATTGTAACAGAGAGATAAACAAGCAACAAAAAGATTACACATTAGACTACAAGTACTTTTTTCCCTTATGTTTATTGTTGACACGATTGCATATGTCCCCATACTCCCCCTTTTTAAAAATTTTCATTTATTAATTTTATTTTTTTTGAGAGAGAGATTGAGATTTGTTGTTCCACTTAGTCAATGCATTGACTGGTTGATTCTTTTACATGCCCCGATTGGGATTGAACCCACAACCTTAGCATATCAAGGCAACACTCTAAACCAACTGAGCTACCTAGCCAGGGCCTACACTGGACCTTTACTAAAACAGAGACACTTTGTATTTGTGGATCTAGTTAGAAAGACAGAAAATGAAAAGACGGAAAAGGGAAAAGAAAATCAGGAATTTAAGCATGAAGTGTTCATCAATCAATGAAAGTGTAGCATACCTTGTTATTTTCTGTAGCTACAGTTGCTCTTATGCTATTTGCAGACAGGAGGACTATCTTTTCATTGGTTAGCCCCAAAAATGTTGCTCGTGGATGATGTAATGAAGGATTCTTTGAAAGCATAAGAAAAATGATCACCGTTTTGTATGTTGATATGTAGACCCTACTCAATGCAAGATTTAACATAATAAAATACCTGCGCGTTTCTGAAAGGCTCAGATTCACTCCACTTCCACTGATAAAGTTCTCCTTTACTGCTAACAGCCAAAAGCTCAGAATATAGAGCTCCAATACAAATGAATTTTGTCCCATCCTACAAAGTAAAAATAATACACTGGATAAATGTAACAGTTGCCAAACCCAATGGTTTGGATACAATCACTACATAACCCGTGGATTAATTATGCGAACACATAAAGCACAGCTATGTGCAGTCTGTATTTCAGCAGAGCCTGCAAGGCCCTCCTCAACGTGGCCCAGCCCCTTGCTCACATCACAACTGGCCTTCGCCCTGCTCCTGGATCAGTCCACCAGGATCCTACCGTGCCCTTGTTCTTTTGTCTGGTTTCTCTGTGATCACTCCCTCTCCTCAATCAAGTCTGCTCAAATGCGACCTCTCTGGCCACACTGTCTATAGAACCACCACTCATGTATTTTATCTCCTTACTCAGCTTTCCTTTTAGTTCGCAGCATTTCACAACTTGACACATCATATTAACTTGTTTACAGTCTGTCTCACTGGAACATAAGCTTTGTCTTGTTCACCCCTGGGTCCCCAGTGCTTAGGACGGTGCACACAGGAGGTGAAGCAGGGAAAGTCCAGTGCCAAAACAGAAGATGCCCGCCCTGTAGGCTCTTCCAAGCTACTAAAACAAATGTGTGCATTGGTTTTTAAGGTAAAAGTTTGTTTAGTTTTAAGACAATGCACATGCAGTAAGTTCTAATGCAACTAAATTATACAAAGTTTGGACAATAAATGTAAATAGACAATTATCAATGACAATTTTTTGAACATAAGACCGATATAATCAAAGCCATGAGGATACCCAGAAATCGCACCACAAAACTTGACAGTAATAGATTTTAGCTTATACTTTTTGCCAAGGTCTATACAGTTGTCTCTTTGGCATTCTGCCTCCAGGGTATGCTAAGCTGTGTCTTTACAGTTTTCCATCAGATTGCAATCTTTTTTGGTCAGAGGGGTTACAGCACTCACCTAAAGCCTGTGAGGTCTGCCGAGATTTTCAATGTAGTAATAACAGATTATTCCTCACAGTTGTGCAAAAAGAAAAGCAATTTTAAAATCTACTGGTCAGACCCACTTCCAAGTCATGATGGGGAAGAGACTGAACATGAAATTCTGTAAGAGATTCCTCTCTTCCCATCCGCATGGGTATCTGAAAATCCCTGCCTACTTTCTACATGGCTGCTTCATCAAATCTTAACATCTCCCTCAACACTTCCTTCTCAAGCTCTGGGTTGAAAGAAAGATGGAATCAGACCAAGTGAGTCCAAAACCTGGACCCAACACTTATTAAGTATGTGACTTCAGGTACCTTATGTAATTTCTCTGAACCCATTTTTCATCTCTAAAATGGGTACAATAATCACACTATGGAGATGGGGAGGGTAAAAACCAAATAATGGGGCATATAAAGTACACAGCACAGAGCCCAGCACAAGCAGGGGTCCATACAAGTCCACCATCATTACTCTGCTCCCCGGACTTCATCTCCTACTCACCCGGAAAGCACAAGCTTCCTGAATATTCCCACTTCTACATTTATTTGATAAAAGAACACTCCATCTCAGAGACTGAAGTGTCCTTCTCTTCCATTTAAAGATAACCCACATGCACACACTAGATACAACCTTCTCCTGCAATCCCAACAACTATCCAAGCTAATCTTTCCTTCAACCCTGCTCACAGCACAGAGAATTACCACTCAGCCTGTCTCACCTTACCAGCTCTCCTCGGCAACGACAACTGTTCTTACAACAGCCCTCTCAATGCCCCATGCACTTAACCAATCCACCTTCTCCTTCAACTATTGCATCCCGTCCACCATCAGCTCTGAGACCTCTTCTCTCCCTTGTTCACAGGTCAGATCTTCACAACTGTTTTCTCCATCACCTCTGCCCCACCATGCATTCCCTGTCCCAGATTCTGTCCTTGTCGCTTTATTCAAATTATCTTCCACCCTCGGCCTAAGTGACTACCCACTAGGGCACCATGCTTTTAAACACGTAAATGTCCTCTCTCCAGGCTAATCTTCAAGAGCTCTGGATGTCTCCCGGTGCCAGAACACTGCCAAAACAAATGCATCATCTCCTCGCAGCTGCTTGACTTCTGGAGCCCCCCCTAAATGAATGCCATCCACCACCTACTCTGTGTAAGACAGACACGAGAGCCTGGGCACTCTCCTCAACTCCTCTCTCTCAACTACTGAGTGACCAGTGAACCAGTGGTGCACCTGTCTCCCCTTCCTCTGTCCCTACTTTGGTGGAGAGCCTCACAATTCCTTTCTATTACAATTCTACCAGTCTCTCAACTGATTCTAGATTATCCTATTCCTGTCTTTCTCCCTCAATGCCAATAATGTCCATCTCCTTGAAAACAAAACAAAACCCCACCAATCTTATCTCATTACTTCTCTGAGAACTCCCCTAACTTCCTGGTGAGTGCAAAACCACATCTGAACTCCTTGGCAAGTTGTCTAGGGCCCTTTGCGGTCTTACTCCATCCTGCTCTTCTCCTATTGCCCCCCACACAGCCGCAGTTCTGAATCCTCACTGTTCCCCAAAGACATGGCAACCTTCCATGACTCTAGGCCCATGCTTGATATGTTCGGAATGCCTTCGTATCTTGGTCAACGCCTACTTAACCTTAGAAATGCTGCTTAAATGTCATCTGATCTGTGAGTCACTGCCAAATCTCTCAGGTGGTGTCAGCCCCCACTCAGATCCCCTGAGCACTGGAGTCTCACCTTCAGTCCTTACCACGGATCACACTGTAAACACATCACGTGGTATGTGAATGTCTGTCTCCCCCACCGAGTCTCCTGCGGGAGGGTCCACACCATATTCACCTCTACATTCCCAAAGGCCAGCTCGCCACATGGCACACAGAAGGAGCACACTAGTAACGGAATGAGCGAATGAATCTCAATTCCAACTTCAAGTGAAGGCCTTGCCAGAGCAGCGCGATCCTGAACCAACCATCCCTATGGCAAAAACAAGGTGCATGGGGCCCTCTCAAAACCAACTTCCCCCGACCCTTCAAGAGCAGGCTAGCATTCCCCAGAATAAAAGTCCTGGACGAGCCCAGCGAAAACCCACTACCGTACAGACAGATGTGGGCAGACGGCACAACCACCAACCAAAGGAAGACAATGGGAAAACCACCTACTGTTTCTTGCCTGCTTTAGGTTTGTATGTAGCAGAACACAACATCACCAAATACACACAAAGAAACAGTATTTTTAGATCACTCATTTCACAGTGTCACAGAAAACAATGCTTTTATTGTTTTAATGAAAGACTAACAGCTGCTTCTGAAGAAGTTGGGGGCCTGCCTCGACCCAACTGGTAAAGTGAACACGCACTATTTCCTTAAAGATCAGTAGTTTTGCTCAGTTTAACAAAAATCAAGTCATTAGAGGCTGAATCTAATTAGTAAATTTGCAACTGTCGGAATAACAAGAAGCGGATCATCAATCAAATTAGAAATTCTTCCCCAAAGGGAGAGGGAAACTTAAAAACCAGTTAGAAATTAGCTCACTGGCAAACCTTAAAAGACAGGCGGCAGTGGGCCCAGCAACACAAGCTCCCACCACCGCACCATCTACGTGCCGTAATTTGTATTTCAAAAAGGTCAGTATTTCTATTCCCAAATTTCTCCCCCAAAACTTGGTTTTCATCTGTTTTCCCACTATCAGCAAACACTAGTTTTCCTCCCGTTACGCAGCTGCGCCAACAAGGACGTGCTCTGCACTGTGGCTGAAATGGGCGGAGCACAATACAGGTTGTACCGCAGTCGATCAGTTAACTGTGCTGATTCGCGCTTGACCGCCCTCGCCTATCTACTTTTCCACATTATGTGTATGTCTGCCTTCTTTTCCTTTTTATGACCATTTCCGGTCTTGCTCTTATTTCATTGTTAAATTATACCTGTGACACACCTGGCTAACTCTTAGCAGATCCTCCTGGAAATGTCCCAGTGTCCATTAAAATCAAGAACAAGACAGACCTCTCCCACCCAATTTCCACCACCGCATCCCTGCAGGGGAAGCAATATGCCCAACGGGTTTGATCAACTGGTTCCAACAAGGAGGCTGCTCCAACAGCTTAGGTAAATGCTTAGGGGCCAACAGCTTAAGCAGGGGGCTATTTCCTCCCACATCACTCAAAGACACTGAGAATAACACACAACTCTGTAATTCAAAAGGCTGGGAGGATTAAGTTTTCTTATTGTCTCTAAGCTACATATGACAATAGACCCAGCACAGCAAGGGGCGCGACTCTAAGTCAACAGTACTGACTTGCTGAGTCAACTGTGTTTCTTCCTCACCCACCATATAACTCTCACCGGGCTCCGCTGAGAGCTTACTGAAAGGAAGTACGCATGCATCCCTTAGATGGAGAAGATTCGGGACACGGCGCAAAGCGAAATTTTCACGGTCAGCTTCAGCAGATTTACTTAGCATGAATGTTTGTGTAATTTTTCTTCTTCCTCTCCCTTCAACAGTAATTACTCAGCTCTCATATTTGCACTCTGCTTTTTAACAGTCTTTGTTACTGCTGTAACTGTGTTCTTCCCCTTTTAAATGTCACTTCAGATTCTTGTTGAAAGTAGGTTGGTATAAATACATATATAGTTACAATGTACACTCAGCAACACAGAACTAGATTTCTAACCTGAGAAAAGTAAATTATAAAAAAAAAAGACTGAAAAGTGAAAATGGAGTCAATGTTAA
Source organism: Carollia perspicillata (assembly GCA_004027735.1). Lineage (NCBI taxonomy): Eukaryota > Metazoa > Chordata > Mammalia > Chiroptera > Phyllostomidae > Carollia > Carollia perspicillata. The sequence continues at coordinate 17,255 of PVKM010001586.1, forward strand.
ATAATCACCTAATTGAAAGACCATCTTCTCATCAAAGTGACTGAATTATCAAAGCTATTTGTGGAAATACAAAGGACAATAAGCAAAGACAGGGCGGCACAGGAATGGGGAAGGGAGAGAAGTGTTGGGAGGGGAAAGCATCATAAGAAAGTTGGTATTTTTGGTAATACTATTCAGAAAGCAGTGTAAACGTGGCTAGGTTATACGACAAGGACTTGGACTGAAAGGCACAGATTTAGACACTCCCTCCACTGCTTACTTTGGTGCACACAAGCTGCCTTTTAATGTCTTACTATGCTAAATTATAACTGTAATTAAATATTTCCATTACTTGCATTTGAGCCCAGTCAGAAAAGGGGCATGTTTATATCCTTTCAGCTTGCACCCAATTCTCTACCAACAGAGAGCCTGGTGCACAAAATGCTCCTGCCACAGGAACTATTTGGAATGCCCACACCCACTCCCTGCCATGACCTTCAGAACTTCTGTTCTCTTTGTGGAACAGGACTCTGCAAGAACTTTGCTCTTGACACTTCACGTGTACTAATTCATTCAATTCTCATGACAACCCCATAAGGTCAAAACCATTATTAGCCTCATCTTCTAGATGAAAAAACAAAGCTACCAAGTGGCAGAGCCAGGGTATAAAATCCAGTAGTCTGGCTCCAGGGTCCACACTTTTACTAATTCCTTTGTGTGGCCTCCCGCGACTCCCTGAAGCCTCTTGTACCTAATTCTATTACTGTATCTACTTGAAAAGTATTAACACCATTTTTCTGCCTTCCTACAAAATTCTCACCCTAACACTAACACCTAAGCAAAATGGCCTAAAACACAGACTTCGTTTTATCAAGGTTACTAAAATAATACTGATTTAATTACTCTCACAGCTCTGTCTTCATGGAGCTTTCTTTCAGCATCCCTGTGATCAATTTCAATTATGATTTTACACTGGTTTTGACATTTAACTCAAAGAATAATTCATAGAAATACTTAAAGTTTAAGGTTATCTCAAATATTTTCAGTTCAAGATTATAGCACAAAGCCTTAAATAGAACACTCCACCATTTAAAAGGTTTACCGGCCTACAAAATGGTGAGACTGTGAGGAAGTGGCTGTTGCTCTACACAGGAGGTGGGAAAGTCAGTACTAGTCCAGATAATACACCAGTGGAGCTGCACCCGAACTAAAAGGAAGAATGAAGAAAGCTATGGGTACTACCAACCAAGCTTACAGCCTGAAAATACTGAATTAGGTCATTTCTGGTATTAAGGTGGGGTGCATATTCTTAGAGAGCAACTATTCCCAAGAGGACATGCTGACATCTCCCCAACTCTCCACCTACCTCTCCATTCCCAATGGAGCCGCCCCTCAAACCTTCTACTCCTCAGGAATCACTGTCCCTGTTTTGAAGGACCGATATGGTCACACGTATCGCCTGTTCCTACATGTGGTATTTATCCAATTCTCCTGTACGACAGTTTTGCATGTTGTCCAAAAGTGACCTGAAGGCAAGGTCTTTTCATCCTTGAAAAAACTACATTCTCTTTCTGAATGTAGCATTCAGCCCTGCAAATGGCTGGTACTTGTTAATAACTGATAATGTTCAATAGTTTCATTAGGCTTAAGCTGTTCTCCTGAACTGAAATTTTCAATGTCTACATTTCAATCATAAACTAGTAAAAAGTCCTTTTCCAATTATAATATTTTAAATTAGGTGTTTAATAGGAAGAGAATGTCCAGCCAGGATACCTTGTTTCACAAACTGCTATTCTTCCTGAGTCAATGTCTAAACAAACCAAGGAAATACACCAAGTAAGGTCTGTGTAGCGTCCAGATTTCATGATGTACTTAGTAACTACCTCTGAACACAAGAGACCTAAACACATGCCTCTCAGTAAAGGCAAATATACTGGCCAAATCTAACAGTGGGTACAGTGGTCAGGGAAAAAAAAGCTTGCTAAACTTGCACTATTCAAAATCATTTATCAAAAATAATAAATGATAAAGAGGCCTAAACTAACATATAAGCAATGGCACTATTAAAATAAGATTCGTGAGTCTTCTGTGGCTATCTGACAATATACAGACACAGCCCTAATATGGTCCAGGCAAGGAAAGAGGAAACACAGAACAGTGAACTAACAAACAAAAGCCCAATGGGTTAAGCCCCCTTCTGCCACTTGGAATGAAGGTAGAACTTTGGAAATTTCTAGTTTTATGGAAATAAGTAAAAGAATTCAAGTCAGGGAAAGTCTGTCAGCTGCCAAAGAAACCAGAATAACCTTTTGCTTACAAAGAGACTGATTAAAATTCATGTTCCTTCTTGCATTCAAGTTTTCTACATGAGCTGAATGTAGAGGAAAATAAATGAACTATGCCAAAATTCACAACTATGAAAAATAAACAAATTCAAAAAGTTAGACAATATTTTCCTTTTGTATCCCAAATTCAAATTCAACTTTAAAGAAAAAAAATCCTTATCAGAATCTCCTCATCTGGTAGAGATTAACCTCAAAGTTCTTTTACTTCACTTCTACTTATGAAAATTTACTACCCAACTGATTCTGGAAATAAGAAAGGAGCACCACAAAAGAGAGGTGAAAATCATGGCTTCCCGCAGGGCCCTCTGAAAATGAATTCCCCGTCACTTAGTACGATGAAATCTACACACCATCAATAGGACGGATTAACCCCGTTTCACTTGTGGCGATGATGGATTCTTAAAGACTCAAAGCATCTTTAACATCTTGGATTCTTTCTAGAGGCCAGTCATTGTACATCTTCTCAGGATGCAGAGCAGAACTCCTCCAGTCCATTCCTGTTCAGCCTGTTTTGTCTCCCACAGCATTTAGAACAAAGAGCCTGTCGGAATTCACTGCCATCAAAAGGGACAGCTAACTAATCAAAGAAACACAGACCCCTAATCTTGCCCTGACACACACGCTTGTATCTAAATGACCACAAATGTGCCCTGCAGAAACTCGGGACCACATGACATTACAAAAGGAATCGCACCAGAGACACACCATCAATTACTAGTGTAATTAGCCACCAAAAAAGAGTCTTAAAACATAATGCTAATGTATTTATCTGAACTACCATTCCGATTTCTCTAATTTATTTCATCAAGTGGGAAAAAATGGCACCAGTGAAACATCTCACTAATAGGATGCATGTAGTGCCAAATAAAAAAGCTCTGTCTATATTTTAACAACAAAAATTTATAGCTATGTGTGCGTGTGTTATTAACGGTAGTATAAAAATTTGAAATGAAACAGAAACCTTGAGGGGTGTGGGGGTGTGGAGGGTGGTTGCCAGGATCTATTTAAAACGGAGAGGATGGGGATTTTTTCCCAAATACCTTATCAGGCCACCACTGCAAATCTTCTCCCAGAGATACTGGACTTTGAACAGGCGTATTCTTCTTATCCAAGTTGGGCTCTCCTTCCTTGCTGGTAGAGCCCCTTTCATTATCAAATGAGGCTCCATCAAGCCACCTTCGTTCACGTAAACGTAAAACGGACTCACGTTCACGCAACAGCTCAGAGTCTCTCTCTAAGGGAAGAAGGAGAACTGGTATGCAATTGGGTCACACCAGTGGGATAAAAGTAAGCCACTCTCTAGTAAAGACCCTTCAGGAGGCAACGAACAGCAGTTTATCTACTCACAAAATTCCACTTCTATGTATTTCTAATAAGCCTGACATGCAACATTCAAAACATTAACTCTTTCAAGTGAATGTACAGACATTATAAACTAGTATTTTTAAGAACTATGTAGAGGCAGACTTTTATGAATTTCAACTTCATGTTTTTAGAGAATTACTTTATTTTATACTGGGCTTTGAATTTTTTAAATGCAGTTTAAAATTTCCAGCTTTCATTAAAAATGCTTACCACAAGTTTTCATTTATCTTTTAGAAAATATACACAAATTACAATTTCAACATTGGATATATATGTAAACCAATAGTATCTGTTCCAATGTTGTCTATTATTAAAAAAAAACCTGCGTGTATAGGAAAAAAGTTGAAATGGTTAAATCCATTAGCATTAACCATAAAACTTTTGATAATCCGAGCCCTTGTTTACAGCAATTTTATAGGCTGGATTTTTATGCATAAGTCTTATTTTAAATTTTTTTAGAAACCAGACAGGATTTTATTTTTTTCTTTTAAGAATCTTTATAGAAAGATTTCCTTACAAAATTGCTTACCCTGCAACTGGCTATGAATTCTATACAGCCATTTTTTTTGCAGTTCGCTCACACATTATTTTTTAAATAGCTAATCAAAATAAACTTTCCAAGATTTTGATAAAAAGGATTAGAAACAATATTAAGTTGAACCATGTGAAACTGCCATTAATGCAGATCAAAAACCAGCAAATACCAGCAATTTTATATGGCTCAAACTAAAAGTAATGCCTACTACATAGAATGACCTAAGAAAAAGCAAAAGGGAGAAATTTAAAAGGAGTTATTTGTGTTAGATACTGAATATTTAAAAACGCAACATTTGATGCATTTAAGGCACTCGTTTTGAAAAATTTAAAGTTATTACATAATAGGTTCAGTATGTTAAAAGATCATAGGTTTGTTGTTTTAAAACTGTTTTTAAGTACCAGATATTTGCAACAAGCTCTTAATATAATATGGCATCTTTTTCAGTTTACTAATGATCAGTAGATAATATAGCTGATTGTTATGGAATCAAGCAGTTTTACATTCTGGAAAGTATTGCCTTAACAAAATTAAAATGCAAACTAAATCTATATACCAACATAGATATAGAAAGTCTTATATTTATATAATTTCAAAATCTTCTTTCTAACCTCTCCTATATCCTCTAAAATAACATTTTAATAAGCTAAACATTTCTATATTTATTATTGGCCAGTCCCATTCTAATAAGTTTTTTTCCATTTAACCAGGATTTAAAATTAATAATCATTTTATTTTAATCAAATAAACTAAAGAGACTTGTTTTCCGAATGCTGCATGTCACTATAAAGTAGAATTCTGCTTTTAGTTCAGAATCCATAATACTTAGGTAAGTCATAACCCTTGATGAGTATTCCGCAATATAGATAAGATCATCTCTAAAGTATCGTGGCTCTTCAAAAATAAAAAATAACTAGTTTTAATGCCAAAGCATCCAAAAACACTATAGTGATTAATGACTTCATCTACAGTAATGTTCAAAGTTCAAATACAGTAAATTTTACCACTCTCTCTCCATACAGCCAGCCAATGATCACAAAGAAATAACTGCAAAATTACCTCGAGATGAGCCTAGCCTGGAAAGTGATGAGCGACGAAATGAAGGGTAACCGAAATAGCTAATGTCTTCAGAAAACATGGCATCTGCATCAATGATGACACTTGGGTGGGCCGAGTGAATGTCGGCATCAAGAAGAGACATAAGATCCTCTACAAAACAGAAACAAATAAAAATGAAGCAGACACAGAGAAAACATCTGCAGACCACTGGAAGATCTCTGCAAGTTAAAACAGATGAAAATCCGGAACTGGCTGACACAGCCTGAGGAAAAAAAGCAGTAACTACCTAGGAAATAAAGTGAACATTCTTAACAAATATTTTAAGGAACATCAAATGCATGTCTGTTGCTTGTGCTACCTATTAAAAACTTACAAGAAAATAAGATCTCTATTTAAGATTATTGTGACATCATAGATATTCTAGTCTCAATTTAAATGTGATTAAGATATATTCAGTAATAAAGGCACCAAAAAACAAAATTCCAGAGTCATTTGTCAGCCAGCGATAAAGCCACACACAGACATCCATTTCTTTACTGGGACAAAACACAGGTCCACTGAGCAAAGACATGTCCCCATTTCCCCTTAAAAAGAATTTTGTAATGAAAAACCACTACAGTGAGAAGTGTCTGCCACCTTGGAAATTAAAGTCAGACGATTCACTGCACTTTAAAATTCCACCCCAGTTTAAAAGACTCTCGCCCCTCAGAGATGAGAAAACCATGCTGGTGATCCACAAACCTCCAGGCAAGTAAGATTCGCTGGCGGTGTCATCCCCGTCATCTCCATCTTCATCATCCCGGCTAAGCAAGTTATTTACAGCAAGGTTTACATCAAGGTTTGTTCGCTGAAGTTCCCGAATAATGACACTTCTGGATTTGCCTTGTAAAACAACTTGGGCCTGAAATAAAAAAATACAAAAGAGTGCTATGCTAATTCTCTTCTGATTAAATTCTTTCTCAAAATCATCTTTCTAGGATTAATACAGGAAAGCAGTGATATGAGCTCTGATTACAGCCCATTATAATATTCAGTTGAGTTACACCTCATCCTGTCCTGTGCCTTAGGTTCAGTGCTCTACAAGGTCCGTACCTGCGAAATCAGCTCCTCCGGGATGACGGATGCGGGAATAACCGGCTGGGGCTGACTGCCCAAAAGCCCAGACCCTCGGTCCCGTCCTGTCCGAATCACTCGAGTCTGTCGACGGGAATCTCGAGCTCCAGCTGATGACCTACCAGAGGACCCTCCTCCACTCCCACCAACTCCAGAACTCCAGCGACTTCTAAATATTGGAGAATGTATAGAATTATCATTTTATACAATCATTTCTGAAAAGATCACTTCAGATCTCATTTTCATAAGCTAAGATAAAGCTATTTGTCTGATTGATAGTGGAACTGAGCTTTAAAATAACACTTCTAATTTTTTAAATGTTTATGTATAAAATCACTTTTTAGAAGGATAAATGATACTTTTGTACCGTCTGAAGTATTTTTTAAAAACATACACATACGCCCCTGGCTCGGTGGCTCAGTTGGTTGGAGCATCGTCCCATACACCAAAAGGCTGTAAGTTCAACCCCTGCCTAGGGCACATACATAAGTTGCATGTCCAATCTTCAGTTAGGGTGCACAGGGGAGGCAAACAATTGATGTTTCTCGCCCACCCCTTTCCCTCTTTCTCTCTCTCTAAAATCAATGAGCATATCCTCAGGTGAAGACTGATAAAATAATAACTAAAATTTTAAAAACATCCACATACCAAGTGTTTCTACTAACAAGTCTAAAATGAGTTATACTGCACATCTCACCTCTGCTTAGAAGACCCACCATAAGTAACTACCAACACTGTTACACAAAAAGTAAAAATTCAGAGTTCAGAACTCGAAGAGCTTTGCATGGTATAAAATATTCATTTGCAAAGTTAATATATTATTCATTAACATTCAGTACTATTAACCAACTTGACCAAGGATAACCTATTCCTTAAAACATTTGTTAATTTTTAAGAATTTTTATTCATTGATTTTATAGAGAGAGCGAAAGGAGGAGTGGGGAGAGAGACAAGGAGAGCGGGGTGGTGAGAGAGGGGGAAACATGGATTTGTTGTTCCATTTATTTTCGCATTCATTGGTTGATTCTTGTATGTGCCCAGACTGGGGATCCAACCTGCAACCTTGGAGTACTCCAAGCAACTGAACTACCCAGCCAGGGCCTGGGCCCTAATTTTTTCTTTGTTTTTCCTTTTTTTTTTTAATTAATGACTTTTTCTTTTTCAAAGATATTATTTATTTATTTTTAGAGACAGTAAGGAAGGGAGAAAGAGAGGGAGAGAAACATCAATGTATGGTTGCCTCTTACACACTCCCTGCTGGGGACCTGGTCTGCAACCCAGGCATGTGCCCTGGCTGGGAATCGAACCACAGACCTTTTGGTTCGCAGGCCTGCGCTCAATCCACTGAGTCACACCAGCCAGGACTAATGTTTTCTTAAGTAAGAAAAAACAGCTTAGAAAGGGTATGACATCTTCACTTATTGCCCCAAGCAGGAGAATTAAGTATCTTCATTCAAATTAAGCAAGCTAGATAACCATAAACAATGGCTTTTCTGCATTCATTCAGATCTTATGAAAATGGCCACACACACAAAAAAGGCACATTAGCCTTTAAATTACGACAGTGCCGGTTCTCTTTAAAATGAATCTAATACTTAGAGACTATTCAATCTAGAAAGTGGCTATTTACCCCCTCCTCTGCATTGCATTTACCCAAGACTGAAACCTTCCACCTCCCACTGCAAATAGATTTAGTTTACATTTGATTTTCCAAGCCTTTCATTTTCCCTCTTAAAAATGTGTGACTACATTAATCAGTAACAATACTCAAATCAATATACAACAAAGTTCTGGGTCTCTCTTCTCATTTAACTGGAAAACACAATCTTTGTCTTAACGAATGAAAACATTTTAAAGTTTCCTTAGTAAAATGGGTGGGAAACCACTCCAGAAAGCCTGGGCCATCCTTTTTGAACCGTTCTGCACTTGTTGATGCACCCTGTCAATTCACGCTTGCGCGCCACCAGCCTCCGGAGTCTAAGAACTGCCCAAGAGAATGTTAGAGAACAAGAATACACTGTATTCTCAGGGCTGCGTAACAGGTTTTATTGGACTGGCTAAAAAGTTCCTTTGGCTTTTCCCCTAAGATGGCTCTAGTAGCACTTAGTTGTCCTTAGCTTCATTCAAAACAACTTTATTAGACTATACAGTGACAGCTGTCATAGTAGTGTTCCTTTAAAAGAACTAATCAAAATTGGTTAAGTTTTTGTGTAGCCATTTTAAGTACTGAAGATGGAAGAAGTTATCTAACATTTTCAGCATATTATGCTTTATTATTTCAAGAAAGGTAAAAATGCAACTGAAACACAAAAAAAGATTTGTGCAGTGTATGGAGAAGGTGCTGTGACTGCTGGAATGTGTCAGAAGTGGTTTGTGAAGTTTTGTGCTGGAGGTTTCTCACTGGACGATGCTCCACAGTCGGGTAGACCAGTTGAGGTTGACGGTGATCAAATCAAGACATTGAGTGAAAGCAATCAATGTTATATAATGTGGGAGATAGCCAACATACTCAAAATATTCAAATCAATACAGTTACTGGTGAAAATGAAAAATGTGTCTTTTATTTTACGGAAAAAGACTAAACAGACTTCTTCGGCCAACCAATAGAAATGAAATGGTAAAGAGCCATCATAGACCAAAAGAAAAACAAATGGGCATTAAAGTATATAACATTAAAATGAAAAATAAAAAAACAATTCCATTTACAGTAGCATCAATAAGAATACTTAGGAATAAACTTCACCAAGAAGGTGAAAGACTTGTATACTAGAAACTACTGAACACAGCTGAAAGAAATTAAAAGGCGTAAATGAATGGAAATACATCCTGTGTTCATGGACTACAAGACTTAATATTGTTAGGATGTCCGTAACACTCAAAGCAATCCCCAGATTCATCACAATCCCTATCAAAATCTCAATGGCATTTTTTACAAAAATAGAAAAATTCATTCTCAAATTTATAAAGAATCTCAAGAGACCCAGAACAGCCAACACAATTTTAAAAATAAAGATCAAAAAATAACACTGGAGGGCTCACATTTCACAAGTTGACAACATTACAAAGCTACCGTAATTAAAACAGCATGGTGCTGGCATGAAATCAAATAGAATGCAATGGAATAGAGGCCCCAGAAATAAATTCTCATGTATATGGTCAAATGACCTTCAACCAGGATGCCAAAACCACTCAACGCGGAAAGGACAGCATCTTCAATAAATGATACTGGAAAAACTGGATACCCACAAGCAAAAGGATGAAACAGAACCCTTGTCTTATACCATATACAAAAATAAATTCAAAACAAATTAAAGACATAAGCATGAGGCCTAAAAACTATAAAGTTCCTAAAAGAAAACTAAGAAAATGCTTCGTGGCAGCAAACTTGGCAAGGATCTCTTGGATATGACACCAAAAGCACAGGCAACAATGAAAGCAAAATTAGACATAAAGGATAGTATCAAACCTAAAAACTTTTATGCCTCAAAGGACATAATCCAGAGAGTAAAAAGGCAACCTAAGGAATGGAAGAAAATATTTGCAAATCATATAGCTACTAAGGGGTTAATACCCAGAATGTTTAAAGAGCTCCTACACCCAACAACATCAATCAATCAAACAACCCAATTAAAAATGGGCAAAGGACACGAACAGACATTTCTCCAAAGATGATACACAAATGGCCAAGCATATGGAAAAATGCTCAACGTCACTAGTCATCAGAGAAATGCAAATCAAAACCACAGTCAGGTAACTGCCTCACACCCATTAGAATGACCACTAACAGCAGCAACACAAAAACTACAAGTGTTGCTGAGGGTGTGAAAAACTGGAACCCTCATGTACTGTTAGTGGGACTGTAAAATGAGGCAGTGCCACAGATAGAAAACAGTGGGGAGGTTCCTCAAAAATTAAAAATAGAACTATCATATGACGCAGCAATACCACTTCTGGAAATACATTGAAGAATTTAAAGCAGAGTCTCAAAGAGGTATTTGCAACACCCATATTCATAAGTGCACCGTTAACCACAGCCAAGCAGCAGAAGCAACCTAAATGCCCATCAAAGATGTACAGATAAACAAATACGGTATAAACCAAAATGTTAGATGTTAATAATAGTAAAAACTAGGTGTGTGGTTTATGAGACTGTCAGTACTATCAGTAATTTTTCTGTCAATGTACACCTGTTCTAAAATAAAAGTTTATTTAAAAGAGGATATACATATGCAAACAGATGCACATGTAACACACACACTTTATACGTATGATTGGTGTGTAGGCCTGTGGTATGTGCGTATATTTATTTACATGAAAATATTACTTCCAATATTTAAATCAGGAGATTTCACATAAAAATTCAGATTTGCAGCTTTTCTGAGGACAAAAAGGGAGGAGAGGCACAGAGGTTTGCATTTGGCGACAATTCCCCTACGATAATAATCATATGATGGTTAGCATTTTTTAGCAAGTATTTTTAATTAAGGTATATACGTTGCTGTTTTATACATGATGCTTCTGCAATTAACAGATGGACTAAAACTAGTGTAAGCATAACTTTTACATGACTCCCTTTACTGCAGTATTTGTTTCATCACAATGGTCTGGACCCAAAGCCACAATTAGCTCTGAGGTATCATGCCTGGATAGATATAGAATCGTTATGTTGTACACCTGGAATTTCATGTCAATTATCCCTCAATTTTTTTTAAAGGCAAAATTAACTTTATTGTAGTCTTTAAGTTTTAGCTAAATAAATTTCAAACCTCACTAAATTAATTCAGAAAGAGCTATCAGATTTGGATACCAGAATGAAAAAATTCTTAAGTTTTTTTTTTTACCTAAGAATGAATCACAAAACCAAATACGGTATCACTGAAATGTCTAAATGACATAAATGATATGATAAATGGTATTATAAACCCATGTGAACACATTACATTTTTAAAGGGTTACTTTTAAAGAACCTGGGTTACTTGTAATTAGCCTATGTGGGTTATTTTTATCCTGGTGGCTCGCATGAGCAACAGGAGCTCCTGCCCAGAGTCAGGAGAGCTTCCTTATTCCATCACTAGACAACACTGCAGACACGAACTCACAGTGAGCGTGCCCAGAGCACGGGCCCAGACCAAGGGACGCCACCATCCGGCCACAGCTTACCCCAGCGTGTTGCCTGCCAGCCTGCCCAGAGTCTCGGAGCCTGAGAGGAACCACGGGGAGTCACTCGTCCTACCAGGCCTCGAGGTCCTCCCTGCCCCCGAGTTGCTGTTCAACTTCGACCTGGGAAAACAAGAGGCAGAACAATCTCAGAGTAGTCCCAAACTGCCTAAGAATGAGCCTGGGTTTCCAGGCCTCACTACTCTGGGACTTCCTATAATAAAATACCAGCCTAAGTATTCTCTGATCAGTCCCACTAAAACATATACTCACACACAAGAGCAAATCTCACAGCTTGTTGCCTCATAACAATCTGGAGTTCTTGACTGGTTGACACTATTTTCAAGGTTTAACTACAGATGAATTATTCTTTACATTTCTTAAAATAATCATGCTTTCCTTAGAAACAGTCCACTGAAATCCATCATACACTGCCCAGCAACCTTTTTTTACATGCCATCATTTATAAAGACCAAAATTTTAAAGACCTTGTCATTTTCAAATTGAGTTACTTGATTTGAAATATTAAAAAGAAAAATGCACATATCTAACGCATATCTAGAACACAGTTCTTTCCGTCAAAGAGCCAGTCGGACTCGGGACCTGGCACGGACACATCACTCTCCTGGTAACCTACTTCTGTGAAGTGACCACCCGAGTCGCTGCTCGTTTTAGTGCTGGTATTTTTACCTATACATCACTACTTGCATGAAAGTTAAAATCAAACTACAAAGTAACCATTTCACTGTTTTAAGTCTCATTCTCTGCAGTGCTTTTTTTTTTTAACTGGAGGGTTACCAAAAATCAAAACACAGATTTATAATAACACCTTTGAAGAGCTAAACACTGAACAGAAAGGACATGTCTTACCCGTCATTATTATCAGGTTTACCCAATTCCAACCTGTCTGGCTGGACTGAAAAACCGATCCTGCAAACTCTACCATCCTAGAAGAAAAGAAAATAGAAGAAATTTCCGAAGTGAAACGTGTGGTAAAATCTGAATTTATTCAAATTCACGTTTTCCCAACATCGATTACACGCCCATCACTGTCAATTCAGAAGACAACAAGCAAGCTCCCTTTCGCAAGGTGCTCGTGCCTGAGCTGGGGAAATACGTTTTACATACGTTATCAAGAAACCAGGATAAGTCATTTAAAATATCGCAATCTAACAGAATCAGAGTGAGGAAATGACTGAACACCAGGAACCTCTGCATGCTGTTACTACTCAGCCTCGAGCTCTAGTGAATCACTGAAGCTTTCTCTGGGCCAGAGAATGTCCACAATAGGGGAATGGGACTGGGCAAGCTCTGAAATAAATCCTGCAAGAAACTGCTATTTTCCATGTTCAAAAAGAAAGGAACCTAATGATCCGGGGCTGTACTTTAACTGTTTATTGTCATTTCTCTTCTCCACCTTACGCAATTTACCTCGAGAAGAAAGGCGGCATGGTTTGGTCCCACCACACACTGTTTAATAGTGGCCTGTTCCAATACATTCAAAGGGGGGTGGCTGGTGAATTAAAAAAAAAGTAGGTAAGTAATTATTTTGTAAATGGTAAATACATCATAGAGTTGTTTTCTTTTTTATATGTTATCCAATTAACAAAACAATAAAAGCCAGCAAATCCTGTTTAAAAAACGAGTATTTTTAAAGCAATAATTGAAGAAGAGTAATTACATCCTCATAGTCATTACAGCTCCTTGGTATGCCAGATTCTTAAAAACCAGCATTAAGAGAAACTGTAATCCAAATGAACCCAACCCATAAAAAGTTGATAGCTTAAAATATCCCTAATAGGTGCTGCAAAAATATGAGCTGTTATTCCTAATAAAAGAAACATCCTTCTTTTCAGGAAACTGTAAATATCTTACAACTCTTACCTGTTTAAATTATATTTGTTCAGTTTCTCTGAAACTTCCCGTAACCTTTAAAAACAAAGGAAAACATGAATAAACCACGTGTACGGATGCTCTGTAAACACAGTTCTGTTCTGATCAGTGCTTAGAGCCACTACACTTCAGTGGTTTCTAATGGTAGTGCGCACGGTCTTCGCTACGGCAACGGTGTTTTTCTATTACCTTTGATTTCCGTTCTCAAAAAATCACAAGTTGACTCTGCAATTCCCTTCCCTCACCATCCCATTAGCAACTTCAATAATAATATTATTAATCTCATTTTACAGATGAGGAGAATGAGGCTTCTAGAGTTTACGTAACAGAAAGTGGCAGTAGAACTGGTACTTAAATCAACACCCAGTGGAACGCCAATTTTTAAACACTGCGCTATACACACGCATGACAGAAGGTTCTTCAATGTAAATGCACATCACGAGATGAAAATGTATGGGAGACATAAATCTATTTCCTCATAATAATGAAAGTGAATCATAATCCCCAGCAAGAGTAACTTTCAAATGATGCCATAATTTCTTTCCCAAAAAAGTAGATACTGATGACTATTCTCATTCCCAAAAAACGGCCTCTGATCCTGTGTGACATGGCCCCAATGGAACACATTTATTTAATTTCACTAACAAAAATGTGTTTTCATTGGTCCTGGAGAGGCCAACTTTTCCACCAAACCCATCCCCTCATTTACAAGGTGCACTTCGGGTTCCAAGACGGGAGGAAACCCCACGCACACCGTGGAGCTCGTGAGCACCGCAGGAAGGCCGACTGCAAATCCAGAAGGGAGACGGGGAGGCTCCAAACCGCGAGGCTGCGTTCTGGGCACTCACAGCCTTCAGAGGACCCAGAGCCCGGCAGCACTGCCCACCTTCACCACGAGTAATTTACAAAACTTTTCTCTCTACATGAGAAAGGGCTAAGAAGGGCTTTACTTCCCCCAAACCACAGTAGTAACATTTTTACAAGGTACTTAGCCACTGGCTTACAACTAAACCCATTCAACTCCACTTCTTTTTTCTTCGCTCAACACCATCTCCCGAGTTTTCACAGAGTGCACAGTACGGGGGGCGGGGGGGGGGGGGGGGGGGGGGGGGGGGGGGGGGGGGGGGGGGGGGGGGGGGGGGGGGGGGGGGGGGGGGGGGAGATAAAATCTGTCAAAGCCTTTCCAGAGCTGGACAATAACTGAAATTAAGAATTAACATTCCTTTCATGGCTCCAAATCTCACTCCAGGTAAGCTAATATTTATAAAGTTAAAATAGGCTTTGAGAATATCAAAAGGCTAGAAAATATTTAATAACACAAGAACTTAGCAAATTTCAGGATACCTAGGGCATAGAGGAAACAGCTACTGTCATCAATTACAGTTTCTAATCTTAGAAGTCACGGTGGACTCCTGACCGTGACGCCTGCAGTGTGCACTCATCTGTGTCGGAAACAATGCCCGCTGGGTACCAGTGATCTGGGGACCACCCCCAACCCATCTGCCGCTAACGGGGCTCGTTTAAACCCATCAGGTCTCACGTCCTCACACCTATGTGAGGACGGGTGAATAGTCATCTCTGGTTCTTCTCAGTCTGAAATTCTTATGAACGTACAATATGAAAGCAAACGTCTTAGCGAAGGATACATACGCAAAGTTTTTATGGAAATAGCACCTGTTAATTGTCACCTTTAATTTCATCTTAGCCATTTGAAATGTTCATATACAAACTGATTTTACATGAACACTTATTTAGACAGTTTGCCCAAATACTAAATACTTTACTTTCCTTAAATTCAATCCCAAAAGTGCATATAAAATGTATCATTCTTCCAAATCTCAAGACAGTTATCACGACTAAATTGGCCACCTACACACTACAGGAATACCAGATAACGGTGACAAAGAAACCTTCCAGCAAAACAAGTCAATTACAAACACGTGGTGGGTTCCCGTTTGCATTTCCTCAGCAAGACACACAGATCGCTGCAGGCCAAACCACACTCACTGCAAGTCTCTAAATCCTGAATGTCTCTGTGTAATTATCAGGCCCTTGTCTACTTTGAAGGGTCTCCCTCTTAAAGCTTACAATGCTTAAAGTTATTAACTATATTTCCTCTCATGGCAGCATTAACGAAAGTTTTCCCCATTTTTAAAATAAAAGGAAAACCACCCTACAGCGCAGCAAATTTCATTTCGGAATCAATCTTCACATGTGGCTGTAACAGCAAACAACTTCAGGAGCGCAGTGTAACGTGACCAAATACCCTCGTGACCCAGTATTCAACCTCACTCGGAGAGACGCAGGAGAGCCTTTGCGGGTGGCTGGGACACACACCGGGCAGGTCGGCGCTGAGCGCCCAACAGCCTTGGTACTGCCACGCCAATGCTGTGTTCAGTGTGACACAGGCTGGGCCGCAGATGCGGGGCGCGGGGGGACTCAATGAGGCAACACAGGGGAGGAAAACTCCTAATACCGTAGGAGAGTCTGGACCAAGGGGTGTAAATCTGTGTCAAGTTTCATGAGGGGACAGCTCAGCAGCAGCTTCTCAGTCGCAGCCCACTGGGAGCTGGAGACTGCAGAAAGCTGGGGCATCTAATTTCCAGGCAGGAGGAAGAGCACTGGATCCAGACTACATGGCTTCAAATTCTGATTCTGCCCTTTTTAAGCCATGACTGAGACACTTCCTCGACCTGTCCGTTCTTGTTTCCTCATCCGTAAACGGGGGATAGTCATCTACTAAATAGTTACTGAGAGGTTATAATCAAGTACTGAGGATCATGTTCACTGGTAGGTGGTGGTAGTAGTAGTAGTAGTAGTAGTAGTAGTAGTAGTAGTAATATCAGCTACTTTTTTGTTTGTGTTTGAATATTTCAGTGTTGTCTGAGAGGCAAATCACATGGAGAAGGAGGCTCACACCCTGCTCTCCAGGATCATGGCTTGACTGGGCCACAAATACACACACAGGAAAGACAGACCCAAAACAGGGTGTGATAAACATCCCCAGGGACACGAAAATGCTGCACAACTGCAGGAGAGAAAAGTTCACCCCTGGCTGCGTGGACCAGGATGAATTCACACACAAGGTGCACACAGACTTGAAGAAAGGGTAGACTTTGAGGGGGCCGAGATCCAGGGTGAAGTGGGAAAGCAGAGGTGAACTTTCCAGAAGAGCAAAATTACATCAGCCGAGACAGGTAAGTGTGTATAAAACACCAAGGAGCCCAGTGTCCCCAGACGCCAGGCTATGTGAAGGGCAAACCTGACGGAGGTAGTCACTAAGGGTAACAATGGCTTTTCACGTGGCAGGTGCTACAGCTCTCTGAAAATTTCAGAACCAGAAAATCAGACTCTGAAGGAGGAGTCAAGTGGCCAGTGAGGACATCACGGCAGATGTTCAGATCTCAGCTGCACAAGAAAGAGTCCAGCAAGAGGGGGGACTAAGAAATAAAGTGCGTCTGACAAATCTCAAGAGTAGAAAGCAAGTCTTTATACTCTCATATCTCAGTTTAAACACAATCACTACCTTCTTGTCTATAATCACAGAATCAGGGCGGTTATGTGATCAAATGGGGTTTATAAGGAGTGTAGCACCATGTCTAATGCAGACACCTGGTAGTGGTGGCGGCAGCAATGTTCTTCATTGTCGGTGATAGTGGTGATTATGGTGGTGATGGTGGTAATTACGGTGGAGACGGTTGCAATGATGGTGATGGTTGTGATGATGTTGGTAATAATGGTTGTGACGATGGTGATGGTAGTTGAACGCTTAATGGGGAAAAGAAGCAGCTCTTTGGAGCAGAGAATAAGCACCAGGGATGAGCAAGTGCCACCAAGGGGAGGCCTGTGGTTGCAGATTCATTAGCTCAGAACTGTAGATTCTTCTTCTCAGTCCCCTCACCTGGATGAAAAAACGTGTCCATCACAAACAGGTCACGTGGTCTTGGTAACCACTGGGACAACATCAGCGTTCCCTGACACTCACGCCTGTGTCTGTCTCCCCGAGATGGCTATGAGCAATGACTATGAGCAAGAATGAGATAGTTGTCTTGAGAAAGGGAAACAGGAGCAAGAGGAGAGGGGGAGGGGATCAAGGTGAGAGGGTGAAAACCAGATTTGTCCGCAGAGGTTCCCACACACTCAATGGCACCTGCTTTCAGACTTGCAGAAGGCGCCTGTCTCTCCTTGGGGAGGCTCAGTTCTGGGCTTCTGTGCGGAAGAGCTGAGTAAGGAGACTGCTGCCATCTACTAGCATTTGCTTTGTTCAGTAATGCCCAGGGTCACCAGGAAGCCCAGAGCAGGCAACACAGAGCCAGGAAATGGATTCTCCAGAACCCAGACAGCACTCAGGAAGTAGATGGTTTGCACAGCTCCTTCCCTAAAGTCAGGTTCTAAGTCACCCCAGGGGAGGGATGGAGAAGGGACAGCACACAAGTGAGGCTGGAACAGAAGCTAGACGAGAAGGCTGATCACCGGTGAAGGGTGCAGACCTAAGCCTAACAGCAATTCTCTGCAAACCCCTAAATTTGGCAGGACGTACAGGGCAAGGAAACTGCAGGCCCTGGAATGGCCCTTTTCACTGTGGTTGACGTGCCAGCTTCAAGAATCTTCTTGGTGTCAGTCTCTTCATATTTGGTGTCTCAGCAAATCAACCATTTCTTCCTTGTGGGCAGAGGCCACCCTCTTGTGAGCATCTTTCCTCCTTCGTTCCCCCAGGGCTCCTCCATCTCTCAGAGCCCTAAAAGCTCACCTTCCTGCCAACTCTGGCACAATCTCAAGGTCCCCCAACCCCATCATCCAGGCCATGAGTCGCAGAATGTGCATTACTATAACTGGTGTCTTTTTTTTTTAACAACAATGCTAATGTTTGTATCTTCAGGTAAGACTGTCAAAGAACAAACCCTACCACTATTCATAAGACATTTGATACTGCCCAAAATGAGGGCCATTATCAAAATGCAGAGGGGTGGCCTGCCCTTCAATTTAATTAATAAAAACTATGCCCTTAGACTAAAAAGATTTATTCAATATCCTAATTCAATAACTTATTTTATTCCTTTAAATTTATAGACATCTCATAGATCCAGAAGCTGGAATTTTTTTTAAGCACCAAGGTAAGGTAACAACAAATTGATGTGAACAGAGAAACTGAAAATCAAAGTACAGCAGTACTTGCTACAAGCTAACACATCTCACTCCTGCCCCAGAAGTCCCCTATACTTACTTCAGTCCCATGTTCCCCAAGTTTAACATTCTGATCTCAACAACAATTCATCTTCTCACGGCACCACTCAACCGGCAACGGCACTTAGTGCAGGTCATGTGGCTCTATCCTTCTCTGCCCGACCCCTCCCCCCCGCCACACAACACGCCTGCACGTTTGGACACACACATGCCTAAGTTGAATTTAAAAACCTGATGTATTTCTAGCTGAATTTCTGAAACTAAAAGAACTTTGGTATATCCAGATTCCTAAGAGGCTTCCACCCTCCGGGAGAGAAAGACAGTCCTGACATCCCACCTTCTACAAGATGGTGGCTTTCTGCACCTGTCACTGTAAGACAAGGTACGCCACCCCTGTTTCATTTTACCGGCAACCCCCTTCCTGGCAGGAAGTGGCACACTCTGCCACCAGTATGGCTCCTCCGGCCTCACTCCTGGTCGTTCCAGGCCCAACTCAAACACGACCTCCTCCCTGGATTTTTCCTGGCAGGCCCTGCCTTCTCCCTACAGAAACTTACAGCTTCTCCCTCCTATAGGACCTTCCTTGTCTCTTTACATTCCAATCATTTATGTTAATGATCAGCTGAACTAGCTTCACAGACTCCAAGCAAAGAGAGGATAAAACGAACCAAGACTTTCCCCTATCTTTCACTTCATCAGAGACAGTTCCAGCCATGATAAATGTGCAATAACACTTGTATACAATCCATTTCAGAGGCAGAATAGGTTTCTGCTCATAAGCAACAAAACTAACTCTCAAGTCTTCCACATCAAATTAAAGTTTAAAGAAAAGTGTGAATACTCAGATTTCTTTTACGACAATTGCCCGTACTAACTCTTATAAGCAGACCAGCTGACATAAAGAAAATGTTTAATAATTCACTGTTCACCCACTATTATCAGCAAGCTGTCTTTAAAGTGACCTCACTCCGACCTCCAGATATCCAACCATAGATTAATGGGTAAAATTACACACCCATATAATTTTATTTTGGAGTAAACGGCTTAGTAATCCAGACAACAAAAGAACAGCCAACAGTCAGTAAAGGTTACCTACCCTGAATCGCAGAGTCCTGCAGAAAATGTCCTGAAGCTCACCTCTTGCCATCCATTTCAGAGAAGGCAGGCAATGCCAAAACACAAATGCACTACATTCAAAATCTACGCCCAGACATTTTTCTTGTAAAAAAAGAAATACCGTAAGAATATTTACTGCATTTCTCCAAAAGCAAACCCTCGAAATCTTCACACCTAAAATTCAAGATGCAATAAAATTGTACGTACTTTTTTTTTGGAAGAGGGGAACTATGTTACTAGACAGATGGTAGAGACAGGAGTCAAACCCACATATAACCACAAGACATGGTCTTTTCCATTGTCTCATCGTGTACTTTCCTCAGTATAGGTAGAAAGAAAGGCCTTAACTTTCACACACTGTGTTTTTACACAACTACTGTACCATACTATACACACTGCTACCTCTGAACTACTTCTTTGCACACCGACTCTTCACAGTATCGCTGATATCAATAAATGCCAACTATGATGTTGGCCCCACGTACCAGCCACTGTAACTGGAGGAAAAGTCTGTGCTTCTAGCCAAGTGGCAAAGGGCATTCCGAGATGGTCATTTATTTATGCCATCAGCAAGCTTCTTCTATCCAGTCCGGAGGGCAACCAACCCCAAATTCCCTTTCGCAGTCCCGAGCAAGCTAACGGCAAACCACCTAGGGCATGCTCACAGGGGAGCTCCTTCAGGAGAACCATGGAGGGGCCAACCCACTGTCCTCCTCTTGCTGAACTGCAATTTTTTTTTCTGTGAAGGGGACAAAGCC
The DNA here is from genome assembly GCA_004027735.1 of Carollia perspicillata. NCBI lineage: Eukaryota > Metazoa > Chordata > Mammalia > Chiroptera > Phyllostomidae > Carollia > Carollia perspicillata. The sequence goes on from PVKM010001586.1 coordinate 37,759, forward strand.
TTTCCCCCCATCCACCCACTCTGTGTTGGGACTTAAATATTAGGAGCTACCTTGCGCCAGTGCTGAGGACGGCAGATGAGTCTGTCAGAATAAGGGGTGCCCGGTCCCAGGAAGAGCCACCAGAAAGTTAGGATGATTCTGTTCGTCTCTGTGATTCTGAAAGGCTCTCTCAACCCTCTCACTGTATGTCTGGAATTGGACTTCAAGACATTATATTTCAGACACATTTTCAGAAAGTCATTTCGTAGTGCCTCTACCTGAACTGAACCCTGATTATGGGTTCCCCAACTTTGGGATTTCATGAACCAGTAAATGGGAGTGGGTGATGAGAGAAGTAATAGAGCTATTTTGACAACACACACAGAGGAAAAAAATTACTGTGCCTTATTTTCACGCCAAAAATGTAAGAAGGTTACAATTTTAGAATAAATTAAATTAACTAAGTTTAGCTACATTAATAAGTCCCTATTGTGTCCTTAATTCTTCTCATGTCATAGTTAACCACAGAAAACTTCCAATTTAACAATAATGAAGCAAGAAATAAGATTATTATAAGGACAAATACAGAAACTAAGAACAGAAACTAAGTGTTACCAGGAAAAAAAAAGATTTCAGGCTTCAAGAGAGCAAAGACGGTTTACTTCTTTGTATCACCTAAAGGAGCGTGTTCTTTGAAAGTCAGTCAGAACCTCTGGATGCGCTTTTTCACCTCCCCGAATGGTCCTCAGGTCTTCTCCACTCTCCGTTCCCAACCCCTCACTTTAATGGTCCTCAATCCTTCTTCATCTCAGGACCACTTCAGACTCTCAACAATTACTGAGGACCCCAAAAAGCTTTTGTGTGTTTGGGTTATAGCCACTAATATTTATAACATTAAAGTAAAAAGCAAGAAATTTTTTAAAATAAATTCGTTATATATTGACATAAGTTACCTTTTGAAAAATAACTACTTTCCAAAAAACACTTGTGATGCGGAACTGCTTGACTCTTTCGCGGGCCCCTTCATTATCAGGCTTCATACAACACAGACCCTCCAGACCTGCTTCTGCCCTCAATGTCCCTGCCCTCAATGTCCCGCACGGTGCACTGTTTTGGTCCAAGTGTAAGAAGGAAAGCTGGCCCCATACAGATAAGTCATTAGAAAGGGAAGGAATACTTGAACACCCTTTTCACATCGTCATATTCTTCTGATATTCTTCTTCGATATTACGCCAAAACTCAACAAGTGATGGTGTCTTAAAGACTGGGAGCCAGGTGGAATCTGAAAGCTGTCGGCAAACCTGGACAAAACCTTTCGCCCGTGCCCGAGTCTGTAAGAGCATGCATCGGCCCGAGGAAAGGACTGGTTTGCGGGCTTATGCAGAGCTTCGAAATCCGAAACCATGCATGCTCCCCCGCACTATCAATTCATAGTGTCCAACTCACAGTGACGGATACAAAGTTCCCAAAATTCTAATCTTAGCTTGAAAGCTCAATTTTACCACTGGCAACAAATAGCTTCAGCTGTTTTTCTTGAAGTTAACAGGCTCACTTTTTCATTTTCAAGAAAATGTCTGTCAAATACCCAAGTCTGAATAACCACAGTTTGTCCGTCACTCTTTCAGACAAAAGTGATATTCCATGAAGAGAATAAATAGCTAGTTCAACTTGCAATTAAAACATTTGCAGAAGTGTTTCCTTAACAAAACCAACGTTCTTCTCATTTTGTCACACTGAGTATTAAAATGACATATACTCAAAGGTTAAGAGCTGATAAAATAAATCATTGGAACTGCTTCGACAAGGACCCCCTTAGGTGAAATGGCGTCTTCCCCTCTGCAAGGGCAGAAATACGTGAAGAACACGATACTGTCCGGTACGGTTTGGTGCCAGTACTTTCATGTGTACTGAAAAGCTGGTCTTTTTTCCACCACTGCTTTTCAACAATAGCACAAATGTCAAAACAGTGAAAAGGACAAATAAGTCTCAGTATTATTGTGAAGAGAGTTTTAATCTCAGAGTCCCTGAAAGGGTGTTGGGGATCCCCGGGGTCCACAGACCACACTCTGAGAACTGCTGCAGCATATTCTCAAACGTTAGTGCCATCAAAGTTACCAACTATTAAAGCAAAGCTAGGGAAAAAAATAATTGTTCTTTCTTACTAAAACAGCCGCAACTGTCAACCAAAATAACTTCCTAATTATGTACTTTCAAAATACTTTTTAAATAATGGGTATTTTTGGATACTATACCAAAACCCAACAAGTGATAGTTTCTTACAGGTTGGTTGCAATGTAGAATCTAAAACCCGATCAATGAAATTTTCATACTATTACACTAAAATCCACTGGTCTATCTTGCACCGTAAGTAAATCATTTACTCATGCATGAATCTGTTTAGCTATTAAAGGGTACAGCAAAGTATCACAAGGCATGTTAAAATTTTTAGAACTGCCTTCCTGATAGCATTCAATTCCCCAGAGGCACTAAGTGTCTAGCATTCACTTGCCAGTGATTTTCAGTAAGGGAGGAGGGGGCAGCAGGGGCAAGGATACAAAAGAGTTTCTTTAACATTTGTATGCAAAAGGGACAGTCATTTACTAAAAGTGGATGGGCCACAGACACACTTAAGGAAATGTCACAAACTGCCAGCCTACAGATGGACACATAGTACTGAATCAAAGGGTATTTTAAATGTTTAAAAGATTTTTAAAGATTCTTCACAAACTTTTGAAATCAGAAGATTACACCTAGAATTTCAGATGTCCAGCTTTTCCTACAAAACGAGATCCAGCAACTGAGCTCATATGCCCTAGTGGTGCCCAGAGGTGCCCCTCCTCACCCAGCACCCACAGGCCTCTGGGTTTGGGGCTACAGACACAGAAGGACTGCTCCTCTGCACACCCTCAGAAAAGGGTGTTTCCCTGGGGAAGAGTAACCCGATCAGTTTCATAACTCAATCTCAGCCTGTACATTAATCCCTAATACCTCTCTGCTCAGCCCTAACTCCTAACCACGTTAGTTTTTAAATTTGAACTGACAATTTCTGAAATAGCAGCATGACTCTTAGCTTTTGCCCAAAGAAAACTACACCAAGTAGCAAACATCTGACTACTTTTAAAGACCCCAAACCACACAAATGATGGCTTTCGTAGAGGAAAATTCCATCTGGCAGCTTCCTAAGTAGCAATTATTTTTGTTTAAATTTTTTAAAAGATTTTATTTATTTATCCTTAGAGGGGAAGGGAAGGAGAGAGGGAGAGAAATATCAATGTATGGTTGCCTCTCGTGTGTCCCCTGCTGGGAACTGCCCTGCAACCCAGGCATGTGCCCTGACTGGGAATCGAACCCTGATCCCTTGGTTCGCAGGCCCAAGCTCAATCCACTGAGCTACTCCAGCCAGGGCCCTAAGTAACAATTATTTATAGTTACAACTTACACATACTTTATGCTTATGGAGATGACAAACGCCAGTTTACAGAATGTGTTCAACTTCACTTTGAATAAGTGACACAGGACATTCACCTTCAAGATGCATTCAAGACCAAAATGAAGCTTCTAAATAAATAAATGATACAAATTTTTGTAAATGGAAAATTTTTTAAACTTTTCCTTCTAAAATGGTTAAAAGATTTCTATGAAACTAAGGTAACAAAATTCACGTTATAGAAATGCTCGGCAAACTATCATAGCCAAAAAATGATGTTATACTTATAATTTTTTCCCTTAACCTGGAAATTTTTTCTAGTTAGAAATTCCTATATACTATTATAAGTAACATTTTACTAATAAAATAGAAATCAAAATTGCAAACAACTGTGCCATCTGAAAACACACACATCTCAGAGAAACTAAATGCTGAAACACAACAAAATGAGTCATTTTCCTTTAGAGCAAAACCAACCATGTTATTTTCAGCTGCTTTAAAAACAGGAAAAGGGAAACATACATGTCAAATGGACAAGAAGAAAGTTGGTAAGACAAGGCAATTCTTCTGAGAATTTCCTAAGTCCGTCTGTCTCACCCAGTTTCATTTTCCTCACGTGTCACTGTAAGTACACACAAGACTCAAACTGTGGTAACAGGTAAGATGGGAAGACTTCTTCAGATCTCCCATCCAAAAAGTTCATGAGCATCAGCCAAAATTTCAAGAGAAAATTCTTGGTTTTCTTTACCCTTAGGCTGTATCCTCATTCTGAATACCAGCAACATCATTAATTACAGTATCTGCCAAATGCAGATAATATATTCAGAATCATTACAAATCCAATTTTAACTCTACACACAAATCAAATGTCTCATGAGATAACTGATGCACTTCAGAGAATAAACACTGCCATTTGGCAAATTCTTCAGTCCTTGAGCTAAAACTGCAAGCTGAAATAAAATACCTGTAACAAAATCTGACTTTCGTTACAGATTTCAGAAACAAGTCAAGCAGAAGGTTATAATCCTGACCAAGGGTCCTGAGGCCATTAGATTTGGGAGAACTTCTTCAAACTTGAGCTGTGGGGATTTCTTCTTGGTGCCCCTTTAACATCAAAGATGAACTAGCAGCTCCACTGCCTTTCAAATGGTCATCTCCCATCCCGAGCTCCCACTCCGTGGGCCGCGGGAACCGCACCTGCAGTCCCACGAAGGGCAGCATGGCGGGGCGGGGAAAGATGAACTGGGTTCGCTTCCGTCCCTACCATTAACGAGCTCGGTAACCTTGGGCAAGCTTACTTTTAACTTCCCACAGCATGGAAGCTTTCTTGGTCTGTTAAATGGAGATAAAAGCATTTGTCCGGTAGTGATGCTGTAAGGATTGAAGACGATTTTGTATGTGCCTTGGCAAAGGCCAAGCATTTAAATGCTCAAAAAATGGTAGCCACTATCATTACTACACTATTTTTCTCATCCTGGGAAAGCTGGCTATGTATATATATGTTTGTGTGTGTATGTGTGTATGTCCATCCAGAAGGCATCCAGACATGTAATATGAAAGACAGAGACATTTACTGAAGACAATACAAGATACAAGAAACATTACACATATGACAATGATGCCTCAGTCCCCTTCAAAGCACACACTCTGGGACCTCACACAGTGCTCCCAATCGCCATCAGCTGCCCCGTCATATTTTCCTAAATCTCATCAATGGTCTGAACTCGCTTCCCTTTCAAAGGTGATTTTAGTTTTGGGACAAGCCAGAAGTCACAGAGTGCCAAATCTGGGCTGTAAGGGGACCAAGTCACCTGAGTGATTTGATGTTTTCCCAAAAAACTCTGCACGAGACATGATGCACAAGCAGCTCATTGTCGAGATGAAGCTGCCCATCACCAGTTACCCATTGCTGTGGCCTTCTGCATCATCTGAATAGTTTCCGTGAAGGCTTAATGCAAAATTTGATGCAGATACGTTGCTCCACTAGCTCAGTCATTTTTAATGTGACAGCCGCACAGTGCACATGCTCATGCAATGGCGTCTACCACTCCCACTGACTAGTACAGTGAAGTCATCATTGTTCATACATGCGCATTCCAGCCCACTCTCCTTGGCTGCCAGGTTACATCAACATTGCACAAACAGTTCTCATTATATTAACGATGGTTGGCCTTTTTTCGGATAGACCTCATATACATATTTTGCTGCTCAAACCCACCATGTCTGGCTTAAACTGGTTGCCAAACCAACTAGGGCCTGATTTGAATCCTGAGACCTCAGAGCAACCTGAGGGTGCAGGGAGTGCCAGCTCAGTCTGGGAGTTCTTGGGACTGGAGCCCTGCAGATAGACTGTGATTCTTTGTTTCTTGTGCATGGGTTTTTGTTTCACAAAGTGTGAGGTTTCTTCTCTTCTGGCCCCTACTATCTCTCTAATCTCTTCTCCTCACTCTTCCTTAGGACTCTGTATCTACTCCAAACACTACTATACTCTAATTCCCTACCTAAATCCCATACCCAAAGTACTCTATGTTTTTGTGCATGCCTATTCCTCCAGCCTAGAATAACTATGCCCTCACTGCCTTCTACGTATCGAGCTACTAGTCCCTCAAGGCTGGGCTGAAAAAACTGTGGGAAACCTTAACTCACCTTTCGCTCCAGGCTCAACTAGGCATTTCTGAATCCCAGTTGCACCTGGAGCGTGTACTTCATCTATAGCACTCCTTATGTTGTAACTACTTGCTTGATGAAATATTCCTGTCTTTCACCACCAGACAAACTCTGTGAAGGCAAGAACCATGTTTCACTAACTTCTTAACCCCCAGCACCTGACACACAGTAAATCCTTAGTAACCGTCTGCCAGCAGACGAGGGGCTAAACAAACGAATGGGCATTCATACACAGCCTCAAAATGGTAGGCTAAAAAACTTCTTTATTCCTTTTAAAGCTGTTTAAGAGTTTTGGCTGTTCTGCTGTGACCACTATTGTGAGACGAGGTTTTTTAAAACACCCAAAGGAATGCTGTCCCACAAAACAACCCACTGGGGGGGCTACACCCTGGTTCAAATGGTCCTGCAATGCTGAGAAATTTTTGAAATGCTTTCTTAAGCATTTTCTGAGAAAAGTTTACCAGACAGAGCTGGGAGACTCTCCTAGTCTCTTCCACGTAAAGGATGCTCTTCTTTCTCTCTCGCTCCCTCCCACCTAGAGAGGTGATTTAATCCCTCTGTGATTTAACCTGGGTTGGTGTTAAGGAAACCAGCAAAGGGGGCCAAGGGGGCCAAGGGGGCCAAGGGGGCCAATGGAAGCTGGAAGCAAAGGGAGGAGAGGAGACTCAGTCAGGAAGCGAAAGTACAGACGAAGGCCTACCTGCAGCCTGCCTTTTAAGTGCCTGAAACTGACAAGTCTGTCTGCCTAAGCACCTTAAAATTCAAACTAGAGAAAGTCTAATCACTGGACATCTACTGGCCAGTAATGCAATAAAATAGTCTAATATTTAATGCTGTACCAAAATAAGAAGAACTGGTTATAAATACCCATATTAATGTTTTGTTTGTTTGGGGTTTTGTTTGTTTTTTGGCCAATCATCAGCATTACAGACACAAAAGGGCAAATCAGGGATGACTTGGTCCCACCCAGATAACCGAAGAAAGCCAGCACCGTCTTTGAGGGCAGTGAGTCCCAGCTCCACCACTGAAAGATGGAGCATGACCTTGAGTAGGCCATTTAACATCTCCCGCTCTCATGTTTCTACCTCTTGACCAAAACACTGGTGGTTACCATATCTGTTTCACAGAGCTGTTTTAAGAATTGGATAATATGCCACATTTGTCTAAGTGTCATGGTCTCTAGGAAACACTTTAAAAGACACATTCCTAGGCCCTGCCCCAATCTTCTAAATCAGAAATATCCAAATACAAGGCTCAGTGATTTATATTTTTGCCAAGTAGATTATGGAACCTGCATGAAAGCCTCTAGAAAGAGTAACAGTAGTCACCTATGAGGAAAGGAAATAGGCAAGTAGAGAACAGAGCAGGGAGGGAATTTTTCCTGGGTGCCAATGTACACTTCTTGAATTTTAAAACACATAAACAGATCAACTCAAAATTCTAAAAATTTCTAGGCACTCGAAGTGATTCTAATAATGAATAGATTTGCAAATCACTTCTCTAAAATACCACAAGTATACGTAAGGATTGCTTAGAATAATTACAAGATTAGCAGTACATTTAGGGAAATATTAGTAACTCTACTATTTCAAGTTTTGTTAATGTTGCTCAGGACAGCCCTCTCTTGGAAATCAACAATGTCACATATGACCACTAAAGACTCTGGTAAATCCAGGCTGGTGTGGCTCAGCTGCCTGGGTGTCATCCAGCAAAGTGAAAGGTGGCCCACTGGGTTCCCAGTTAGGGCACATGCCTGGGTTGCAGGGTTGGTCCCTGGTCGGGCACGCATGTTTCTTTTCTCACATCCATGTTTCTTTCCTTCTCATTCTCCCTGCCTTCCCATCTCTCTACAAATAAATAGAACAAAAACTGAAAATCCTATAATAAACAAACGTGTTTAACTATGCTTAATTTTATGTTCCCCACATTAAACACGAAACACAGTTTGGGTCATTCTTTCCAGTGAGATCTCAGGAGCCAGGACACGGGTTTGCCGTCCCGGCTCCCTGAGGTAGAGACCATATCTCACTTATCTCTCTGCCCCAGAAGCCTGGGGACCACCGGCCCAGAGAAAGCCTCCAAAATCTAGAGCTCAAGAGAGACAAAATGCCTTTTCTGTCTTTTCTATTTATCTAATAAAAATGATTTCCCAGCTTTCTTACTACTTAATCAACTTGAAAGCTAAAAAGGAAACAGCATAAACAATCCCACTCTGCCTAAAATTATATTGTTAAAAAAATTAGGTTGTTTAAAAAAAAAAGCAGACTATCTTGAGCAGATAATTTTTTAAATCCAAATAATAAGGCCACAGGCATTTTTATTCCTTTAAGTGAAAAAATCAAAGACCTTTAACTTCAAAATCGTCTACTCTAAGTTGGAGAGAGCAATAAATTCCAGTATCATTTTTCCTTCAACAGTATAAGCAGACTTTACTGGGCATCTTTATTAGCATGAAGCCAGACTAATCAAAGACTGTCTAAGACCTGTCCTAGCAGTAATCACCAAGTTAAAATAGGAATGTTTGCAAGACTCAGTCACCATCATCACAGCTACAACATACAGGGAGCCCTGCTGTTTCCCACAAAAAATGAATAGCATCTGTATTATGTGCTTTATCGTTTACAGAACAAAACAATTAATAAACCTAAAATGAAGCCATCGTAAGTAAGAACACTACCACTAAATCTTGCAGATTCACACTAGGCCTCTACAGCTGCTTTGAACTAGACTAAATTTTCTGATCTTCCTTTCTTCTCCTAACACTGCGTCTGAAGTGGACAGCCAGGGAAGAGGCCCCTCCGTACGTTGGAGCGGTCCTAGTCCCTCCATTTCCTCTCCTTTCCAACCAGAGCTGAAAAAAGTGGGTAAAACTAAAACAAACAGAAGGTAACAAAATGCGTACGTTAGTTATCAAGTAACAAGCATTTACTGAACACTGTGTACAGGTATGCAAACCAGCAGGGTGGGAGAATGGCTGAAGTACAGACGGTGAGTTCACTCTGGGGAAAACTCTCCTAGTCTAAACACACAGCTATAAAAGACAGATGGAGACAGAGAAAGGGAGAGAGAAACACACCCACAAAGCTAAGATCGAAGAGAAGATAAACATCTCCGCAGAAGGAAAAGCAGTGTTCCCCAGTGAGAGACTGCTACTCCGGCCAGGTTCATCCTGGAAGTGGCCCCCCCCTCCCCAGTTTTGTTAGAAAACACTACAGCTGAGAATTTTGGCAGTCATCTATGGTTTCCAAACCAAAAGAGGAAAGGGAAAAGAATACAGAAAACTATGAATCTAATGAATTTAAAAAAGCAGCAAAAAAAAAAAATGAAATTCGGACAGTAGACATAAATCCACTGATTCAAGTGGCTCATCTCACGTATTAAAAGTCAAAAATTACCAAAGTGGAGGAAAACAAAGTATTAATAGAGATAAAGAGACACTAGAGAACAATGGGAAGGAATAATACAAGAACATTTAATATGCATGAATATGAACGTTCATAATACCATAACCTCAAAAATACACCTAGTAAAAATTGATCAATTGAGGAATTGTCAACTCCAGTGAGAAATTTAACATACTTCTACCAGAAACTGATAGTTCAAGGAGACAAAATATTAGTAAAGACAGAAACTTTGAAAAGGAACATTAACAAGCTTCATCTAATAAATACGTAGAACTGTCCCCAAACTGGGGCATTCAGTAACAGCCCTTTTTAATGCTACAAAATACATTATCTGGATTTAACAGATTAACAAAATTTCCTTCAAATTGTAAGGACAAACATTAAGGTTGCCAACTTTTCACTTTGCCAAGTAAGATTTACAAAACAACCATTATTACCAATATTTCATAAAAGGAAAGATGACTCTAAAATTGAAAAAGCAGGAAAGACAATCTACAATAAAAAAATTTCTCACTAAGTGGCACCAGCACAGAACTGTACTTAATTTGATATATCTTAACATTTTCGATCTCAGGAAAACAAACACAGAGTTTTTTAATTTCCTATGGAGTCCTTGATATAATAGTCTCCTTGTTTTCCATTTGAGAAAACAGAAGACTACAGAGGTTAAGTGATTTATTTACCTGCAATTACTCAATTAAGAGGTGGGAGGGAGCGTGCCAGACAAAACCTCTCCAGGCCTCTCTCCAGGCCTGCCACACAGCACACCTGCCACAGCTCCAATGCAATCAACAAGTACTTCCTGAACGCTGGCTGCGAGGTATTACAGGAAGTAAACTGAACTATAAAGCACCCCGGGCAGACAGGGAAACTAACAAAAGCACCTGAGGGGTCTCTACACTGGGAGACGCTGCCCCTAACCCAGCCGCAGCTACAGAAGTCGATTTGCAGCTTGTGCTACCATTTGGGAAGCCTGAGGGAAACAAAGTCAAGGTGAGAAACACTGAGTCAATCCACACATTTTATTTTTTAGGTGACTTACAATCCAACTTGTAAAAACAAGATATATACATAGAAAGGCAACAAATAAAATAGTAAAGCAGGTGCCAAGATGAGTGCTAAGAGCAAAAGCGACCTTGAAGAGAAGTCAGAACCCCCTCTGGGTTACCAGATTTCACGAGGCCCAGGGCTCCAGGAGGGTCAGGGGTTGGGAATGGGCCTTGAAAGTGGCTGGAACGCCCCAAAATATTTGAGGATTTGTCTATTGAACTAAAAAATATTGAGCTCTTATACAACTAAAGAAGTTAAAATTCTCCAAAACACTTCGGGAAGCCAAGAAGATAATTCTAAGATCTAATTATTTCCTTTTTCTTACAAATCATCTAAACAGTGGGTAGTGCAAGAGCAGCCCAAGTCCACACAATGCAAGAAGAAATGATAGTGACAAACAACATGCCACTTTCCAGTGATCAAATAATGACCTTTTTGGAATAAAAAAAAAAAGGAAAGATCCGTGTCCTTCACAGACACAGACACCATTAACACAACAGCAGAGAGAAGGGACATAGCCTTCCGCTTTGCTACCTGCTACGGACACAAAACCATACAAAATGAAGGCTGTACAGAAGAACTTCAAGGCTCTGAAGAGAACCTTAATGAATGGGTAGACAAAGTAAAAGGAAACCTTTTTTCTGGCCCCTCACCAGATGCAGAAGAAAATAAGGGAGAACACGTTTCCAAATAGTAAAACACAGAGCTTGAGTACCCTAAGTTTTGAAGAACATTTTTCATGCCTGAAGACCAATGGAGGTCACACAAAATTAAAATGCGAGTCAGTCTTGAGTACATTTTGAAAAGTTACTAAATCTGCACTCTGTGGGACACCCACCCTCAGGAGGAAGGTGTAGTTACTGTGAAGCCCTAGAGCAAGCTTCGAACCTCTTCTGTGAGCAAACAGGGCCATGGCCAAGAATCAGATACAGGAGTAGAGATTAAAGAAAAAGTACCCAAGCTAAGGAGAGAATCACTTAAAAATTACGCTGGGTGCTATGGGCTGAACATGCCCCCTCACCCCACTCATATGTTGTGATGGTATTTGAAGAGGGGGCCTTTGGGGAGGTAATTACATCCTGAGAGTGGAGCCCTCATAATGGCAGTGAAACCCATATAAGAGACAGGAGAGGGCTTGCTTCCTCTCTCTCTGCTCTGGTCCAGGTGAGAACACAGTCATCTATAAGCCAAGAAGGAGGCCTTCACCAGGACCCGGTCATTATGGCACCCTGATCTAGGAGTTACAGCCTCCAAGACTGTGAGAAATACGTTTGTTGTTTCAAAGCCACCGAGTTTACGGTGGATTGTTATAGCAGCTGCAGCAGACTAAAACACTGGGTAGGAGAATGAGTCTATTTAGAGTAAATAAAAACCATTTTCTTGTACAGGACTTCTCATTAAGCAAGTGTTTATCTTCACTACTTCCTACAACCCCACCAAAAGGACAACAAATGAATTTTAAAGTTATAAGGGCAAGGAGAAGGCTGAATGAAGCATTCAAGCAAGAGACACAAAAAGTTTGGAAGGTAGAAAGCAGATAGAGAAGTGGCAAATAACCTGACAAGAGAAACGGAAGCCTAAAACCTGCAGGAGGGGAATCAACAATGAACAGACCTGTTCCTATGAACTGAAGACACCAGGTGCCTCTGAAGTCTAGGGGTAACCCCAAACAGGAAGACTGTTGGAAGTTTGCCTGGGGAGCAGTTAAATTCCCACCCTATAGGCAGAACTGTTCCCAATTTACAGAAATCCCACCAGAATAAGTGCCTGGGGACACCCAGCTGGGAAGGGGTGGGCACACTGGAAGATGTGAAAATTGTTTATTGAAATGAGAAGTAGGCCAATCCCCATCCCAGAATGCGTGCAGCCACACTTAACTTCAGGACTGTGCTCTGGGAAAACGGGTCCAACAGAGAGAGAGAAAAAAAAAGTTCAACCTCATGTAAAACAAATTGGCAAAGCAATGTAAAACAGAGAAAGATGAGTAAAATCATGGTAGCAATAGAGGCATCCAACATCCAAATACCAGGAGCTGCGACCTTGGCCAGGCAGCTCAGTTGGTTAGAGCATTGTCCTGATTTGCCAAGGCTGTGGGTCCAATCCCCAATCAGGGCACATACAAATAACCACTGAACACATGCGTAAGTGGAACAACAAATCTCTCTCCCCTTTCTCTAAATTCAATTAAAAAATAAAAATTAATTTAAAAAAATACCAGGAGTCTAAACGAAGACAGAGAAAATGAGTGTGTATGTGGGGGGGCAGGGGGAGGAACAGTATTAAAAGAAATAACATACAAAATTTCCTGGAACTGAACAATTTGAGGTTCTAGAATAAAGAGACCTAGCAAGTGTTTGGAGCCCAAAATACAAAAACAAGAAAAGGCCCTACCATCAAGGCACTTCAACATGACATGTCTCAGCACCAGGTATTGAAGTTTAGAACCTAAAATTTTGGGGTGGGGGAAGGTCACGCAGAAAGGTTCAGGAGTCAAAATGACACTGAACTCCTCAAAAGAAATACTGGAAGTTATCATTTTGGGGAAAAATTATTCCCAATCAGAAATTATAATCCTAAACCAACAACAATGCATACACAAAAAGTAAATTTGCTTTCAGCTAAATAAAGCAACAAAATGGCACACTGATAAACAAAGTTGAAATAAGGTTTTAAAACACTTTGAAAACAAACTATAAAGCTAGACCCGAAATTCCTTAAACTATCAGCAGAACAGTTAACTGAGATAGAAACAAAAACCAAAAATTTTCCACCCTGCCTTTCTGAATACAGAAACGACACAGACTCACTTGTCCAATGTCCGAGCAGTACCTGTGGTCTTGTGTACAAAAGTGATAGAAAAGTAAAAGTACTATTTGTGTTTAGAATGTATATGTGCAACTTTAAATGCCTTTAAGTATTCTGAACATCAACTGTACATGCAAAAAGCCAACAGCTTGGGATAAAGCAGAAGAACAAGAACAGAGCAGAGACTAAAATCAAACAAACAAAACTCAAGAGCCCTAGGGACAAAACCCTCTTTAAAAACCTTAAGTGGTTCCTTGCAAGCTCTTCCTGAACCCAGTAAGTCTAAAGCACCTTGACCCTACTGCTTTAAAGGCCCTCACCAGCTTCTCAAGTCAGTGGCTTGACCAGAGTCTATGAAGTAGACAAGCCAAAAAAATTCTAACCACAGCAATAAGGACTTCTTAAAAGCCTGACCTTTGAACTAAATCAAGAGTTTTGATCTGAACTACCCCAGAAAGGGTTGCTGAGTCCCTCACCACATCCAAGAAATAATTTAAACAATACGTTCACTTCTACTGTAGCAAAGTTTACTTACACATTTGAACCAACAGGGTATTAGAGCACACAATATGCCTAATACAGAGCCTGGTACAAAAAGTTAGCTGCCCCTGCTATTACTGTCTGTCATCACCACATCCAAATGAGTGAAAGAAAAGGAATGCTACATGGGAACGGGTGAAAAGAGAATTTGGGGATGCAGAACTATTATGGATGGGTGTACCACTTTGGATAAAGACGGCAAATATCTACCATCACGCCCCATTAAAAAATAAGCACTGAAATATAAAGTAGATCTCATAATTAACACATAGTATCAACTGGACATAACTCAAGTTCATGGATAAAACTGTACTTCTTAGGTCATTTGTACTGGAAAAACAACGTGAAGCCACGGCATCTATATCTCAACTTCTCTAAATTACATTTAGAATTACCTTTATCTACCCAAGGTACTGATCAGCTAGCTACAGGAAGAATAAGCAGGGCACCACAGTCCAGGGGGCACTTCCTCTTTTGAGCTCATCCAGAACTCATTGATCCTACTCAGTTTTGCAGTTAATCAATTACTGCTTTGAACTGTTGTCACTGATACTGCTAGTCCACTTTTTACGTCTCTATTTTTTCCCCATCTGCATAGTATACATCTCAAGGATGTAGCCTGTGACTTATTTTCCACACATTACAGGTACTGCATAGATTGCCTAAATATACTAGATTATACAACACCACAGATCAACTGTTCACCACTTTTCTCACCCAAACAACACATAACAGATAGAAACACTTCAGTGTTGTTGCAGTAATGATTCTAAAGTGTCCCCAGCCTACCATCAGACACCCTGGCACGTCGGATGAAATGTCTAGCCAGAGCTTAATAAACAGGTACTGGCATACTGGCGTCAGAAATGAGCAATGCTCCCAGCTTCCACACTCAACTGAACGTGGAGACTGTTCATCACTTTACACATGATCCACTCTCCTCCCTCAAACCCCGGGCAGGCGGGAAAAGACACACGATGATGATTCTGCCCTCTGCAACCAGACCAAAATTGTAAAGCAATTAAAAAACTGTGTTTGTGTAGGCACGAGATGGTTAATGCGCTCCTTTTAAAGGCTAGAACACAGTCCTTTTCCATGACGTTTTGTTTTTATCTACAAATATTTAAAACTGCAATTCAAAGAAAGTGCCCACGAGGCTCGCCAGCAGAGCCTACTGTGTGACTTAATAACTGCGGGCCGGTGCTGGGAGACCTGCTACTCAGAGCTGTGCGGCCTGGGAACCACACTCAGTCTTCTCCAACTCAAATTTTCTCCCCAACGGTGCTGCTGCCAGGACGCTACAAGAGACATTTGAAAAACAGTGCTTCTTATACAGTAAGGAGTAACAACACTAAAGATCCCGTTGAAAATGAGCAAACCTCAGGGTTATGTGATCAGCCTCTAAACATTACATAATTCAAACCCAGAAAGTTACATCCTTCAATCTCCAAAGATGGGTCTCCATAAAACAACTTACTGTAACTTCATTTTTTTTAATACAGTCACATAAAGAAAACTTTTATGTCAATTTTAAAACTCGTGCTCCATTGGGCTTTTTACTATCTCTAAATATAGAAAAGAGTCACTAAAAATTTCTCTCGGCTTGAGTAAGTTTCTCTGTGATACAATAAGCAGTCTTTTGTAAACCACCGCCTTCTGTCGTGGCTTTCTGAAAGCCCAAATTGTGACTCAGCGACAACTGACACCTCACTGGCACCTCCTACCATCTCTACCATCCATGACCTCCACCCACTCTCCCCACTTAGGAGTGTCAGACCTGGGAAGGCCCCTAGAAACAGGCCAGTGCCGCAGCTTCACTGTATAATGACAACGACAGGCCTCTTTTATTAGAAACAGACAAAACAACAAAACATACTGTACGTACAAAATACATACAGGGTCTTTCTTGTTCACATAGGCACAAAAGATGCTGCAACTTCACGTATTCCATTTAATAAAAAAGGCAGCACAGCAAGAAAAATGACACATGACTAATACCCCTTTAACACTGACCACAAATAACACCAGAATACCACTTAGGGGAAGCTATGAAATAAGGCCTATTTCTAACAAACTTTATAGGCAGTCTTCATAGTAATCATACTGGTAAGCTACACATTTATTTCAATGACCCTGCCCAAAAGATTTTTGGAACTCCCCTTCTGGAACTGACTGTAAGGTTTCCTGTGATCGCCACTCATAGTCAGTAGCTAGTACAATACCTGGCACAGAGCAGGCATATAAACGATCACTAAAATGAGTTAACTCAGCAGCAAAACCTAGTCACTTCAAGGCATGTGTGTCTCTGGACACAGACAACATTCAGTCCCAAAGCTGATAAATCACATGGATGATGAAGCTAAGTAGTTGTTGTCCAAAGAAAACTGTTTCACAGTGAGATACACCCTGCATCCGAGCAGGATCACAGTGAAGTGGCCCCTTTCGGAACACATCCAATGCCTCACATTTCCCAAGTAACGCACCCAATCAACCATCTGACTATGGAGCAGCCCCAGTGACGTCAAAGAAACACATTTACATCAACTTTCCCTGTGATCCTGACCTGGGATGTTGAGTGCCTCCGTGATGTCAAGTTGTTGAGCAAGTTCAGTACTTCTGCCTGGAAATACCATGTTCATTAACAGTTACTACGTATACAAAATGCATAACGCCCAAAGCCGTCTTGTTATATAAAAACGTCATTTTGTTTTTTATCAAATACATGGTATCAATCTTTCCTAATACTTTCATGATACCCAAATCACCTTCTGAATAATTATACTTTGAGTTTATCATATTTTTTAATGGTTGTGGTGGTTTTGGGGGGGGGAATCTATAAATTCTTTGACACTCCTCCCATCAAGAGGTGGAGTCTAATTATCCCCCTTGAATGGGCCTATGACTTGCTTAAGAGAAGAATGAGGCGGAGTGACTCTGCATGACTTCTATCTATGTCATAAGAAGGCATTCCAGCCGGAGGCTCTCTCTTGGGACCCATGCCTTTGAAACTCTGAACTGACACATCAGAGGGCTGGGACCTGAAGCCTCCACTCTGCATGTAGGGACCCACGACACACGCAGAGGGAGGGATGCCTGTGCGACCACGGTTTGAGCCTCCTACGGACTCAAGCTGCCATCTGACTGTGACTGCAGAAAAAAAACCTAGAGTCAGAACCACCTAGCCAAGTATTGTCAATGCCCAGAAATAATAACGATGTTGTTTCACAGGAGGTTCAGAGAGGTTTATTACACAGCAATAAAAAAAAAAAAAAAAAACAGAATGACCAAAGGAACCCTCAACATTTTCTTTGGCCCTAGTTCTACCAGTACACGAACAAAGCCTTACCCATGCTTTGTCTTTGATGTCTTCCTTACCTGTTTCCTTTAACCATACCAAGTTAAAACCCCAAAACTTTGTATTACCTACACCTGTGGACTTCCTTAAACATTTCAACTATCTTATTTACAAATCTATTTAACCTTAGGCTCACCTGAACAGTAAAGGTA
Organism: Carollia perspicillata; assembly: GCA_004027735.1. Taxonomy (NCBI): domain Eukaryota; kingdom Metazoa; phylum Chordata; class Mammalia; order Chiroptera; family Phyllostomidae; genus Carollia; species Carollia perspicillata. Next base: position 55,138 of record PVKM010001586.1, read on the forward strand.
TGCTCAAAATAAAAGCCAATCTTGACGTAAACAAAACCCAAAAGCCCCACACTTTGTAACACCCCAGCACAATAACTAGTGTGACACTGACAGGCTGACACTCCTGTCACTTACCCGGGTAACACACACTGAACAGTGTTCTCCTTCCCCCACCCCTGCAGTCAGGAGACTGCATAAGGACACAAAAACTAACAAGGCCAAGTCCTTCACAAGCCACTTATTTCTGATTAAAATGGCCTCCAAACACCCCTGCACGTTTATTTTAACAAGGGGGCAGCCTGGCCTACCGCTTCCACATCTTTTGAAGTCAAGCTGTTGCTGATCATAGGATGTTATCTGACAATAAAATGCAATCCAGTGCAAAATAAATTGTATATAAAGGACAAGTAAAAGTTCACCAACATTTAAAACAATGACAACTGTGCTTCAGAATAGAATGATTTTAATATTTCAATAATTAAGTGTGGCCTTTGGAAAAACTGCAAATATTTTGGTGAAAATGAATCCATGACAAAACTCAAGTGAAGCCAAATGCAGTGTATGAACCTTGACTGTATTCTGGCTGAAAAACCCAGCTATTACAGTATACACAGACATTCTGAGGGTAAGGGGAGAGAAATGAGGACATCACTGGCTGCTGGATGGTATAAAGGAATTCTTGCCAATTCTCTAAGATGTGATAGTAGGATGGTAGTTATACAGAAGGTCCATATTATAAATTCTGAAACATTTTAAATTTAATTAATTCAAACACTTAAAAATAAAGCATAATGACTGCTACTTCCAAATAGTTCAACAAAATTTACCTAAAAATGCATTATTTTGAAAATTTGACAAAAGCGTTAATGATTACTGAACCCAGAAGGTAGATAACCAAATAGTCATTGTTCATTTTTTCAATTTTTATGCATATCTGAAAATGTTTACAATAGAATGCTGAAGGAAAAAAATCCACTTCGTCAAAAATCCACACACACAGAGTGAAGGTCAACCATCCAAGGAGGCCTCCCGCTGAAATAAAGAGGGGAAGTGGTCATGCTGCGGTACCTCCCCACGTCACTGAAACAGCGCTTGTCGAAAACTGTTTAAATTCCATACAACTTGATTCACTCCTTATTCCAAAGGTTGGACTATAGTTGTAAGAACTAATTTTTAATAAAATAATTTATTTTGCTTATTTTTGAAGTTCAAATTAATTAAATAAAAAGACATACTAACATTCATTAGGTCTGCAAAGACCACAGTGAGCTCATCCTCCAAAGAGGCCAGCCCTCTGCTCTCCCAAGGGAACTCACAGGCTCAAACTGAAGGAAGGGCAAGTTTAAAGATCAGCCCTGCCCTGCAGGGCAATGACTTGAACTATTTAAGGATTTTACAAAGAACAGTTACTTCAGTGGGCTTTCCCATCATTTCTAACTGACTACATTTTAATAAGAATACATTTCAAATAGATGCAACATACAGAGGTTGCCCACCACAAATTTCAGAGGAAGTGTCTCATAACTACTACCACATAAAAAGCACATCACTAGAATGTAAGCTCCATGGGGGCTGAAATTTTTGCCCCTAAGTAGCCCAAAACAAGCCCTCAATAAATATTGACTAATGATGAATGAATACAATTTTTAAAAATGCGTTCTGATAATGTTCACTTATATTTAAGTTAGGAAAAACATTCTGGTCAATCAACTAGGGGAAAGAAGTGTTTTTTACAAGTTGTCTTTCCCTGGATGAACTCGCTGGAAAATGGAATGATACATCCTGGCCCGAAATCCACAAGGCTTTCTCGGCGCACCCGTCCTCGTGGCAGGGCCGTGAATCAGTATCTGCAAGCTCAAGTCAGAAGTGATGCCCACATCCGTTCTTAACGGGTTTTATTCAGTATCAAAGCTCAAAGTAACGCTTTTAGAATCATATCATACTTTGCCATGTATAAGGCACACTTTCTGCTGAAATTTTTCAGGGAAAAATAAAGGTGCACATTATACATGGGCATGAAAATCCCTTTTACACTGTGCATGGAGGTGTGGGTGGGTGTGTGTTATACACAGCAAAATACAGTGGATCTATTTATAGAATCACCCCTCGGTTTTGTGTGAAGAATTATATTTCCTCTAAGAAGTTCCTAGAGACAATAAATTTTAATGAAATTAAATTAGTATCCTTTATTAATTGCTTTCCATGTTATTATTTTAGGTAGATCACTAACTAAACTAAAACACTTTACAAGGGATTTATTCTTTTTCCATTATTAAAGTAATACATGTTCATATGGAAGTATATAAAATACTAACATGTATTAAGAGACATCAAAAGCAGTTACTAATAACCCAGAGACAAGTTCATTGTCATTTTCAACACCTCTTATGAAAGTTTTGTCTTTAACATAGACTGTTTTATCTCAGTGATATTGGCTCATCTAGAGGATGTGCCGTGTTCCCCCAACAGCAATGAGGCTTGTGATCTAAATAATCCCCTCAAGCTTATTCACCCTCATTAACAATAATAGCGAATACCAACAAGCGGGCTGGACAGAGGGGAAGGATGCTGTTTGTAGTCTTGAAATCAAGCAACTGGCATAAACTGGAATGGAATTCACACCCTTTACTGCACCGGTTCAGTTACTCTAAGTCTAATCCTTCAATTAACCAGTCACAGCCAATATATGACCTAGCACATCAGATTTATGTTATTGTGATAACACAAAGCTCACTACTGAAGATCTTGGGCTGGCCAAAAAGCCCATTACATTTTTTTCTGTAAAATAAAAGAAACATGCTTCATGTTCACCAATAACTCTATTGATTTGGATATTCTGAGTATGCCGGACCTCTCCTGTGGGCTTCTAGTGGGTAGAGGCTGCTATAACATCTACCAGGGCTCAAGACCACCCCACAGCAAAGAACTATTTGGCCAAAATGTCAACAGGACCAAGAACGTTTGCAAACTTTTGAAATGTTCTATCAGTCACAGCATCTTCTCCATACACTGTACAAATCTTTTGCATTTCAGTTGCATTTTTACCTTTCTTGAAATAATAAAGCATAATACGCCAAAAATGTTGTGTATTTTCTCCCATCTTCAATATTAAAATGGCTGCACAAAAATTCACCAATTTTGATGTTTTTTTAAAATGCACACTGATATGACAGCTGTCATAATGCAATCAAACAAAATTGTTTTGAATGAAGTTAAAGACAACCAAGCGCTACTAGAACCATCGTACAGAGAAAACTAACAGACTTTTTGGCCAACCCAATAGTTAACAGGGTCTTTTTCTACCAAAAACAAAAATAAAAAACAAAACAAGAAAACCTTTCAACTGATTTGAAACCCTATGTATTCATCACTCTAAGCATTCTGGGCTTACGCTCTTCCAATGTACTGTACTCCCCCAATTTAGGGTCTGCAACACACACTGTTCCTTCTGCATAAAAAGCTCTTCCAGCCCTCAACAGCTTGCCCTGCATCACACCGACCCCCCACTAGCCCTTCAGCCGCCCTCCTGTTCAGAATCCCGACCCTCGTTTTAAACATCCCTTCTTCCACTGAGCTTTCTTTCTTCATGTGTGCCTCTGGTAGAGGATCTGGGACTCCCCCTTTCCCTGCACGCACCACACTGCCCTGCACTAGTCAGTCTTTCCCACAGACTGAGCTCCACCGCCACACACTCAAGACTGGAACTGACAGGGAGCAGAAGCCCCCCCACCAAATTTACTGAATTACATGATGAGACACTTTAACAGCACATGTATACATGCAGTGTTTCCATATTAACATTTAAATGCACATATATATTAGTATGTATGTGTGTCAGAAAAACAGGTAACTTTCCATGTCCACTCCAAAAATAAAAGGAAAAGCAATAAAGTTGAGCTAATGCAGAGTCCAGTCTCTGTCACGTAACTAATCATCTTGGGCACTCCAGCCCTCACAGTCCTCAGCTGTAAAACACCAAAATCCTAAAATCATCCTTGGTGTAAAATTGTGAACATTTCAAGTATTATTTCCTATCCAGCAAAGTCAGGTAGACCTGCAGTCTGCTCAAGTCAAAAGGCATTGTCAGTTATTACAGCCTAACATAACAGAATGGTAACAGGTATCCTGGAAAACAGACGTTCGATTCCCATGGGCACTTGACAGCACCAGGACCTCCTAAACAGCCTCACAAAAGAGAACGGTCTCAACCCCCAACAATCCCGGGTCAGCAAACACTCTCACCCCAGAAGGTCAAAGTGCTTCTGCTTCATCATATATTATGTCCAATGAGCTTCTGACACACAGACACTTCCCCCACTAAATTTATATGGAAGGTATAACTAAAAGATAATGTAATTGTACGAAATTCATTCATGTCAAATACATCAGCCCTAGCAATTTGAAATTTAAAAAACAAAAACAAAAACGGAATAGCTGAGCTGGTTTTTAAGAGCTTCCCTCCAGTTAAACAAACAGGTGTAGTTTATACAATATCCACAATTCTAAACACCCTTTGGAACAAGTACAAAAGAGTAGAAAAGCAGGAGAAAGCAGGTTTGAAATAGGAAACAAAAAATCAAATCTTTAAATGGCAAAGCTAACCAACATGTATCAACTATAACTCATCAAACAGTATCTAGAGGCCCACAGGTCACACAGGCCCAAAGCCTAAATGAACTTTCTGACATCCCATGACACACGCCGTGACTCATCTTAGGCAATGACGTGTCCAAGACACAAAGACCAAGCCTCCTAACTCCAAACCCAGAGTCTTTCCAGAGGTCTCTCCCCATCAGGACCTGACTGTAGTCCACAAAATCTTTTAGATACACAGTAACACTCCCAAATTCTGTAAGAATTGTAATACTTGATAATGAATGTCAGTATCATGAAGCAAACCAGAAGACAGGTAAAAATGTATCACAAAACTTGAAAGATTAGGCAGATACATCAAAATTCAGAAATGTATTTTATGACTATTTCATCTCACCTTGAGGTCTTAAATCTAGTATGAAATTCTAAATCCATTAGAACAGTTCTATCACATGAGTATCTATAACCATAATCATCAAATATTTATTGCAAGTACATTAGATGAATGTGTAAGTATTTTAAACAAAGATAATGACAATGAAAGAGTCAGAGGGCACTCGGTCTCGTTCTTAACTGTTCTCCTGGCAGTATCCAAGGTGGCCCCAGGATCACAGTCCCAGCCTGCACCCTGAGTGACAAAGGGGCAGACTCCCCACATAAAAATCCTTGCACGCCGTCTCCCCTCCTTGCCAACCCCCAAACAGTCCAAGCAGAAGGGTGAAGCAACCTGTTTTCACATCCTGATGGGGCAATTATCTTCTTGTCTTCTTAACCCTAGACAGTATCTTTGGCAAATAAAAAGCAAAGAACAAAAACCTATTCACTGTATGTAAGCTGTTCTCACACAGCCCGAGACTTCTGGGCTCTCATTATCAGTATCAAACGCAGGCACCTATGATGAACATTATCTGCAATCCCACAGACGAAAATTCATTAGTCTCAAGAGAATGGAAGATAATGAACCAGTCCCAACACCCTGACACCTCGTCTGCAAAGCCTTCATAAGCACCGAGTTTAATCAGCAGACTCTTCTTCCCCGTGACTTACATTATCTATTCACACTTAATTCTTACTTATATGTCCATCTCGTTAAACTGAGAGCCCCACGAAACAACCAACGGTCATCACCCTTGTACCCCAATTATATACTTTAGTTGGCAAAATACTCTTTGAATTGAACAAAAGAGTAAAATTCATTTTCTCACTCCCCTAGTACATTTTTTCCATTCATCAACAAAATTTAAGTAAAAGAAACCATGAACAACCACACACTCAGTTCTTTCTCCCCCGAGCCATGCCACAATACGAAAACCCTTTTCCCTACCACAACGCGAAGAGCACAGAAATTGGAGTGGGAAACACCTAAATGATCTGGCCCAATTCTCACATTTTACAAATGAGAGTACATCACTGACTCAGGGTCACAGAGCCAGTTAGTGTCAGATAGAAAAAGAGCAAATCCCCAACCGCCTTCCTCCCATTTATATTCCACTCACCACCATATCGAAGACAGACTGACCAAAAAAAATCACTGCCTAGAATATATTCCATCAACCCAAAACCATCTCAGAATGACAAGTCTTCTTTAAATCTGTCTTCTAATCTATGTTATCTTAGCAGAGAAATAAATAATTTTCAAAAATGCCTATGAGAAACTGTTCCTTTCTACCCCCAGGACTTTGACAAGGACGTGAAAAATACTTGGCACGATCAAGATGTCTGTCCTCACTGGGGGAAGCTCGTTACGGGTACGAGGGACCTCTCTGCATTACTTTGGTAACTTCTAAAATTGTTTTGAAGTAAAAAAGGTAGATAAAAATGCATGGCACACCCACCCGATGCTACTCCCTGGGCCCACTCATCGCTCCCATCACTCTTCCCAACACATCTGAGAAGTCCCGGCTTCTCAACCCAGAGTTCCAGGGAGTGCTGGTGCGAGAACCTGGCCTGGCACCGAGTTGGAGAAGCACACAAACAGTCACCGACCAGGGGACATCAACCGAACGCTGTTGTCCTCAAAACTCCAGGCAGGCAACACAGGGCAAATATTTGCACAGGCCGAATTCTTTCGGTCCTTCTGTTGGCTGCTGGTCCTTCTGTTGGCCGGCTTCGCCCCTCAGACAGACTGCGGCCCTCCGAGCACTGACACCCGTTTTCACAAAGCTGTCCTCCCCGTGTCTCAGAGCTCTGGGGAGGACCTAGTATTTGTAACTTAACTCAAACTTGCAAAATTTCATCTGAAAAAAACAAAAAAAGCCAACAGAAACAGATTACTCTAGCCTCAATGGGCAGGAAACTACCCTGTGCTCAAACAGACGGCTAGAGAACCCATAGTCTGAGGGGGAGGATGGCTGGAGGCTGTAAGGAACTCACAAGCTTGACCCAATCTGCATCCTCACTTTCTCTGAAACGAAGAAATGGAGGGGCAAAGAGCCTTTTGTACAGCTCCTGATGACAGTGGTCCGTTCAGACACTCCGAGAAGCACTACTTTGAATAAAAAAACCTCTTAATCAGGAAAATCCACCACAAGAAATGTTTTTTACTACAATTTGGTTAGGTTAGGTTACTCTTAAAAAACTTCAACATTCCATTCAAAAAAAAAGGACTGAACATACCATACCCCAAAACAATGCTATTACCCCCTCAAGAATGTCCTAGAATCTACTAAAGAAAGATTAAATCTTCATGTCAACTGAAAAGGCTTTTTAGGTTTCCAGAGTGTCTTCTGAGGAGTCAAGAGGCCCCAGGAAAGAAAAGCAAAGGACCAACTGCCCACTCCACAGTTCTGCGAAACCAGAACATTCTGGGATGGCTGCTCACCTCATACTGGACCCTGTCTAGGTGTGGATGTTGTATGTACTTTTCAGTAGCTCTCTGCTCTCAGAAGTGGCAGAAAGATGAGAAGCTGCCAACGAAAGCAACCCCTGTGTCATCTCCGACTTGCAGACATGGGGCGGCCAACCTCCCTTACAGAAGACACCAGTCCTGGTTCTGCATCCCCTCAGCAGTGACAGGAACCCAACAGGGAATCAGCAGGAACAGGTGGCAGCAATTTGTTCTCGTCCCTGCTGGCAACTGCAAGGAGCAAAGAAAAAGTAGTTCCTGTACCTCCCCAAAGAACCACCACAGAAACAAAAGGTCGCACCGTCCGCAGCACTGAATTAGCCCCTCTCCTTCATTATTCCCCAGCTACAGAGAACAGTCACAACCCTGATAAGCAGAAAAAAGCTTAAGGAGAACATCGCGGGGTTTCTAGGAAAAGACTTCAGTTCAAACACCACTAGAAATCTAAGCATACTAAGAATGAATGTTCAAACTAGATTGGCATGCAATTTAAGAAAAATCACTTGAGTGGTGCTTCCTTTTAAGACGAAGTAGGGTTTCCATATGCAGATGATGACACAGAGCTATAACTGGACTAGTTCAAATTACTTTGGATGGGAAACAAAGCCACTCCTTCAACATAAGAAAACAGATGATGAACTGCACAAACCCATTACCCCTCCCCGGCCAGAGACTTTCATATATTTATATATATGTAGATGTAGACACATACACACATATATATACACATATACATGTATATGCATATAAAACCCTGTTTTCATCATTTAGACATTAAAATAACCCTACCATATCATCTCTGTTGACTTTCTCATCAAATTAATTAAACTTCCTAATCTCAAAATTGGTTTTTTCTCAAGGCTTACAAAATCCATCGTCTTCCACTCCTCACGTCACAGCAAGTGTGCTGTCATGTCACACACACAAAAAAATACTTTTGGGGTGAAAACGTTCTCTATCTTAATTGTGGTGGTGGATACACAAATTTTGTATACATGTGTCAAAAATTCATCAAACTGTACACTTAAAATGGGTGAATTTAGTCCTGGCTGGTGTAGCTCAGTGGATTGAGTGCAGGCTGTGAACCCAAGGGTCGCCAGTTCTGATTCCCAGTCAGGGTACATGCCTGGGTTGCAGGCCAGGTCCCCAGTATGTGGCATGCAAGAGGCAACCACACTCTCCTTCTCCTCCCCCTCTCTAAAAATGAATGAATAAAATCTTGTTAAAAATGGGTGAATTTTATTACATGTAAATTACACTTCAATAAAGCTGATTTACAAGAGAAAGTTGAAAACATTTTATTAAGGTAAACAATAACATCAGAAATTAAACAAATAATATTACTTTTGCAATAAATACACATGAAAGAACACTGATTACTAATGCTTTATTTAATATGCCAACAAAAAGAAGAATTTGCCATATTTCTCATTTTATAGAGGTTTACTACCACTACACTCATTCTATCCAGAAAGTAATATGAAATATGACCTCACTAGAGAATAATTTCTAATAGCCAAGTTCAATTTAACCAACAGTCCAGCCTCTACATATTAACTTAGAAGAATTTCGCAAACTTTTCTCATGGCAATCATCTTCCTCAAAGTGCCCCACAGAAAACTAATTTCAAGAATTCCTCCTTATCATCATCACATCACCGTCACAAGCGACTGCCGATAAGGCAGCCTGAAGATTTCCACTGTGATGCCGCCCTTCCTTCTACATGTGCAACCAAAACGAACTTTCTCTCATTCTCAGGAATTGTCAAATGTCGTAACTTGTTAGAACCTAATTAGTTCCATTAGGTAAAATTATCTAAACTGTCAATCAAAAATAGGTACTGATGACAAGAGGAAAATCTAAACAGACTGAATTTTGATATTAGGGGGTTTTTCTGTTCTGTCTTCCTCTTGGAGATACATCTTGAGGGTATACTGATTCAATTATCTAATGGAAGGAAGGAAGTGGGGAAGAGGCTTGAAACTGCTTAAAATTTTCCATAATAAGCTTAACAATAGTTTTTGAAGAAAACTTAAAAATTATAAAAACAAAATCAACAATTCATAATCCCAGTGATTCATCTGTTCAGAATGCCGAGGTGTCAAAATGACAGGAACAGACTCCAACTGGAGTTTGTGCTCACTGCAGCAGACGGGCACGATAAAGGCAGGGGAGAGAGGACACGAGGACACCCTCCTGCAACATAGAACTGCTCCCTTCAACATCCCCTAGAAAATCTCCCAAAGGGTACTCTGACGGTTTTCCCTCGGAGAGCATTTCCTAAATAACCTAATTGTTAGGGAAAAACCTGACCTTTCCGAAGTTCGTCCCATTACCCCCAGTAGCACTCCTATGTGCCATGTAATTTCCTTCATAAGAGGCTGCTTACTCCTAAGCCTACAAGAGTCATTGACTTTTTTTATTTATAAAATTCATCTGTCCTTCTTTGCTCTGATTTTCAGTATTTTGTTTGACTGTATCATACCTTGTCTTTAACCTTACAATACTTTCCTTAACCAACTTCATTTAATCCTTTTAGTTAAGCTCACCTGTACTTTCCCAGACAGGTGCTGTGTTATTATTTCTACTAAAGATCTCAATAACCAAACAGTGAGACTCTCCCCACTGCTTTAGTGATGTGAGGGCTGCTCCGTCCCACACGGACTAGTATTTGAATACGGCACACTGAAATTGCAGGCTGCTTTCAACTACCTACCACCACCTTTGCTCAGCTGCATGAGATCCCTGGCATATTTTCTGCCTTCTACTGAGAGAGCAAGGATATGCCTCGGTCTTTAAAACCCAACGATTCCAAATAAAAATAAGCAGCTCTTACTAAATGTCATGCCATGCAAACAAAAAAACAAAGGTGCTTCTATGTCAATGCAGTCCAACAACTTCAGTGACGCAGGCCCTGTCCCACACTGCACTGTCCGGTGTGGTGGCCACCAGCTCCATGTGGCTACAAAAAACTCAAAATGTGGCTCGTCAGACTGAGAACTGACATTTTAATTCATGTCATTTTAATTAATTTCCACTTAAAGTCACATTTTAAGACTTACATTGCTTGGATTCTTCTTCGTAAAAATCATTTCCATTTAGTTTTATGACTATACGCACTCAAAATAGCCTTGGACAGAGTTTCCCCCCTTTAGCACAGCTGACGTTTTCGACAGGATCTTCTTTGTGGCGGGGCTGGCCTGTGCACTGCAGGGCACTTAGCATCATCTCTGGGCAGACGGAGGCCAGTAGCAATGCCCCAGCTATGACAATCAAAAAGTGTCCCCAGACACTGCCAAATAATTCCCAGGGGTGCAAAATCACACCCAGCTGAAAACCACTGATCTGAGATTAAGAGCCTGTGTTCTACACTAAGTGCTAAGGATATTCCAGAGTAATTTCCTTAGGGAGGTCCTGCTTTTGTATTTGTAAACCAGACCACACTTAAAACCAGTTAAAAGTAACCATCTCTTCACAGTATTTTCCACAGAATCTACAATATAATATTTGTGTTTTCCCACTGTCTCAACTGTTGCTCACTGATGTTGAGATAGGTATTCTGTCTTAAGACATTGAGGTGGGGTGGGCGGGTGGAAAGGAGAAACAGGTAGTGAGGTTCTCCAGGGTTGAATGATTTACCTACTGTGATATACTGAATAGTTAATAAACAGCAGGACTGAGACAAACCCAGATTTAGGAACTCCAAATTTCAAATTCCTGTCCATCTCACCTTGTCGTATCTCACAGCATCTAGAGGGGGAGCTCCTTGGAGAAAAGCCCTTCTGATAGGACAATCTCAACTAGCCATAGCCCATGACTGCATGACAATCGACAATACCAAAAAACAAAGCTCACGTGAAAATTCCACATATAGGAAAAAAGCAATGCAAACTGGTTTGTATTGTTAACAACCTCCACTCTAAGGAGTAATGCAGGACAGTGACATGTCAAGCCATATACCCACATTACCCCAAAAAGGCCTCTCCTCTCCTAACCTAGCTCTAGGAAAGGGTTGAGAGGGTTAGAGCAGCCTAACAAACAGCAGAAGTTAGTCTGGAGCCCTGGAGGGAGGAGCTGAGAGGAAGGAGAAATCAAAACTGTAAGACAGGTGGCAGCTCTAAGGCCGGGATGCCTCAGAAAGCAGAAATATCCCAGAATACAGGCCACGTGGAATAGTTGGAAAGAGCCCTGGACTTTGCAAAAATTAGTCAGAAGATCTATCATGTGGATCTCATCCGTCAGTAGTTCACTGTGTTCCCGGATAATTCCATAAATCTCTAGGCCTGTTTTTCAACTCATTAGTGAAAACACTGGTGTACATGACTCCATGGGCACCTTCCAGCTCTCCCTTCAACCTCGACAGGCAGAACCACGTTCTTGGTATCATTTCCCGTTACTCTGAGACAATGTTTTACGCAGGAACATAGCATTAACTCAAGAAACTCACTTGAAAGAAAATCAAAAGGTCACAAAAGTATCTGAGCATGGAATGGTTTCAATTCAACACAAGGAATACCTGCAGAAGGCCAGCCACTCGGCACCAGGGACCTTGCAATCACTCTGGGAAACCACGAGCTACCTACATCCTAGGCTGTCTGAATTCTTCTTCTCTGCCCCAAACATCCCCCGCTATAGTCATAAACTGCATTCATTATTTGGTCCCCCAGGGCCCATAATTAAAGACTTTAACATGCAAAAATATACAAAGACTACCACAGAATTAGCAAGTTTCAAGAAATGAAGGAAAAAAATCAATGTCACTTTTTTAAATGCTGAGTACATTTTACATGTTTGAGACGTCACGTGATTACACTGAACAAAATGATTTGATTTTTAACAGGATGTGGCTCTTTAAAGAAACCTTATTTGAAGAAAATATTGATGTTTTGAATCCCCTAAGTTTTTAACTGAGCAACTGACTCCCAGTACACTTCCTGTAGTATCTTTTTACTTTTTGTGTGAATCAAGTTCACCTATTTATACCCCTTTTGACCCCAAACTATCACTTATCATTTCACTTGTGACTATCATAGGCTAGCTCCTTTTTATCTCATATTAAAATCAAGCTATAGTAGTACACTCTTTTCTATTACCAAAACTTACTAAACCTTGGTCAAGTTTTTTCTGAAGATGAAAATATTCTGGGTTTCTTGTTCTAGATGTTAAGATGAGAAAAAAAAACCTCAGTATCTTTTGGAAACAGATTTTTCTCAAGGAATGCAGCAATAGGTTGGTCGGCTCCTTTCTTCTGAAGGAGAGACACAGAGAGAACAGCTCCACCACAAGTCAACAATTGTACTTCGAAACTTAGGGTGAGGGGCTGTCTCAAAGGCTTCCTCCACAAACCTCAACAGACCAGACATTTTCACTGCTACCAGATACAACTTTAGGTCCCTAAAATTTTACCTACAAAACTTTCCTATTTTTTCAAAATATCTGCACCTTTCATGCACACAGTTTATGATATGAATTAAAATCACTTGTATTTTATTTTATGAAATGAAAACTATAGATGATCTAAATATTCTTAATATTGTATACTGACACCACAGCACTCAAAAACAAAGCTGATTACTTATTTATACTAGGAATGAAAAAAGAAGAAGGCAGCTTGGCTTTAAAAAAAGATACATTACTTGTCAATTTCTCAGGCTAGCTGAAGCAAAAAGAATCCTGAAAAAGGAATCAAATTGCCCAACACCACTGCAAAATAGGTTTTGGCATGCACAGTCCATTGAGTAAACTAGTCAGGATTCCAGTCATATATAAAGTAAGACTAATATTGAAAACACTCCCTACTACTCTCTTCCCTGGTGCAATTTTCTAAGTTACAAGATGTTACACTCCATACACTCCCAGTTCGAGTCTATGAAAAGACAGCAGAGCTATCCTTGCTACTAGCCTGATTCGAAAACTTACCCCCAAAATCCTCTGTTTAAGTCTTTTAAAAAGATCTCTATCACTAATGAAATAAAATCAGAATAAGGATCCCATAACAAAATCTTAGACGATTTAAAACTTCTCCCAGCACTTAAAAGAATCTATGTGGTAATTCCAAATGGTAATATCTTCAGAAAGCACTCCAAAAGTTTCGCAAACGTTAAATTACGGGTACAGCAAAGATCAGAGGAATCCGAACCCTGCGCCAGAAACTAAGCAGCCAGCTTTCAGATTGAAATGCTGTCCGCCCCACCTGAGGCAGTCGGCTCCTTCGCCACAGAGGTTAGTATCTTAGCAGCAAGTTAGGCCTCTTCCTCCCTCCGGGAAGCGCATGACAAACAGGGTGTCAGGCAACTTCTGTCACCCAGGAACTTAGCAAAAATTACATCTAACTTCAAAACTTGGATCCTGATGGCCTCCTCCACTCAAATGAAAGACAGCAGCGAAAGCGTCAGAAAGAAGGGGGCTTAAAATGCCCCACTTTGTGAGCCCGTAAACATGTAGCCTATCATTAGATCCGAGTCCTAGATTCTAAGATTTGCTTTAATGGAGGCCTCCCTTAGACTTCTCGGAGTCTGTTTTGCAACAGTGAAGGAACTTTTCCTGCTTTATCTCAGTTCCCTGAGAGGATGCAGCCCTGCATTCAATAATCTAAACTGGCAAGGAACGGTGGAGGAGAAACGAGAGGAATGAATCCATGGCCAAGACAGCCTTCTTAAGAAAGACCCCCCCCAAAAAAAAATCATCCCTCCTCCGCCCACAGCAAACCCATCCCAGAAATTTACAGCGTATTAGGAAAAGCAGCATTGCGAACTGCAAACGTAAGAGTTTTTCTTTGACTCTACGCAAGGTTTTCAGCTGTCAAATTACAACTCAGGAAAACACTATCATTAGAATA
>PVKM010001587.1:0-75375 GCA_004027735.1 Carollia perspicillata
ATGTACGGATTTGGAGGAAGATGCTTTGGGGAAGAGGGAGAGAAAATACAGACAAATAATTTTGTGCACACTGCATACTAACTCTCTTTTGAGAAGAAACCTGTGCAAATGCCATTCCTATCCAATGAGTAGCATACGCATTTAGTGCTATGAGGGACACACCAGGTAAAAGGGTGGGAAGAAGTGAAAGAGACTAGTACTAGGTCAGTGAGTATGTGATGTAAAGGCAATCATAATCTATTCCCAATTAGCCGGTGTGGGGGCTGCCCATGAAGTCTTGATAAAGGCAGATCCAACTAAGACACCAGCTCCAACCCTGACCTTGGGTTGGTTACATAAGCCAGTCTGCTGTGCTCTGCAGTCTACTGTTATCCCTTTGAAGATTTTATAAATTTAAGTAATCAAGCTAAGGTATTATTATAAATTCCAATAGCCTAAATTCTAGAACCTTAATAAAATTATAAGAGCATCATTTTATCGTTCTAACAAGATTAAACAGAACTGCTCGGGAAGAATGGAACATATTTGTTAGAAAACAAAAGCACCCCATCCATAAATCAAATGGACAACAACAGCTGTCTGGTCTTTGCAAGGAATTATCTCTTTTGTCATAAGATTAGCAGGTCTGCAGAGGAAAGAAAAGAATTAAGCATCATTAAAGTCGCCCAGTAATTTCTGCAATAAAATAGCCCAACCATATTCAGGAATTGTCATGAAAACTACTCAGCGTTCTAGGTGAATTATTACTGAATTAATATTAACCCCTGGGCTAAGTATGTAGGGAGTATTTCTTAAAAGACAGTAATGTAAGGAGATAGGCTACTGATCTCTTAATCTGATCACATCTAGCAAGAGTTATTTGCCCTGGGGTCTGAGCTACATTGTAATAAAAATCAAAGGACATAAAAACTGTGGCAGGAACAGTGCTGAAATTGGAGAAGATCATTATGAATAGCAACAAGTATGGAGATGCATATGTAAGAGGGTAACTAGAGTTAATATAACCACTGTTCTTCCATGATTTAGGGTAAATAGATAGTTACGGCTCATCTGCTAAATGATCTACTGGGTAGATATTTATGGATTATTATACAGTATATTATTGAGGATCAGCCTAGTTAAAAACAAATAGAGGAAAGAGCAAATGGCACAGACAGGCTTTTAGTAAGGCCATCATTTGTAATATTTCTCAGGAAAAGTCTCTTTCAGAAATTCCGTAGCACAGCTAATGTGCCATAGAAGGACTCTCCATTTTGGGAGTGAATAAATCCACACAAATTGCTGTAATAAAGATTCATCCCACAGCCCTTTTGGCATAAATGCACATCTGGTCTCTGTTTGTAATGAAATCAATTCGAAGCCCCACAGTGCATTAATAATAAAAATGTTCAACATATTGCAACCAAATAAGCCCTGCAAATTTGAGTCTGCAAAATTCTGTCACACATGTGTATACTTTTAACACTGATAAATGATTAGGTTACAGGACATTTATCAAATGGCTTAAATTCCAAAGGTAGACATTTTCATTATAATTATTATTTCCACAGGGACATCTCCATGTATGTGTGCTAGAAGCTTTTGCATGCTTGATTTATAGTATCTCTTGGACTTTTTTAATATCTATAGTTCGCAATACCACAGAAATTTTATCAATAATAAAATTATTATGAGTAATACTGCCTGGCTTAGATAAAGTTCACAAATGTGCCCTTGAACAAGAACAAAATTCCAGAATTAGCTTATAAAATATCAGAGGTTGTCATTAAATCGTAAATGAAATTAAAGTGAGATAATTTTTACACATTAAAAAAAATCTTGACTATTTTGTTTGCAGAGGTGAGGATCAACAACACAGGCCCCAGGTTTAGCAAACCTTTTTAGTCAGTTGCATGACTTACCTTCTGCGTGATATGGTTGACCCACGGAGAAGAACAGTTGCTCAGATCTGGTCCTTGGGGGTCCCATATTCCATCAGGAGCCAGGCACAGATAAGTTGATACTCCTAAAATAATGAGAGAAAAAGGTCTTTAGATAGTCAAACCATTTTTCTTATAAGGCCTTTATGTCCATGCTATGCTTTAATATGAGCAAAGGTAAAAATGAGATCATTAAACTGAGATAATGTCTATTTTAACACCACGCACAGTAACTGGCTGTGGAGAAATGTAATACAACAAACAAAAACACTCCATACTTTCAAAGCACTAGCTGGCAACTGTGCTCGGTACACGGAATCACTGAAGGAACGAGATGGCTATGGTACCTGTTTTCATCGGCTTCTTGCTTGAGTTTTCAGAGGCAAGGGAGCAAGTGAGTCTTACAGCAGTTTGCAGGGTTTTCAGGATAACAATGTGGAAAAGGGCATTTGCTGTGGAGGAAAAACATGCTGTGTTTGGGCAATTTCAAGTGTTTCACACTGAGGTGTACTGGATAGGAGAGTTGTTTAATGGAGTTGGAAAAGCAGGCAAAGCCAGACCGTAAACTCCCTTGTCTGTCTTCTGTGTGTGCTGGGAAATCAATGAAGATCATGAAGCAGATGAGAGAAATGAGCTCATTAACAGAAACAACTGTGGTGGCCTCATGGAGGATGATTTGAGGGGGTGATGTGGAGGCTGTGGGGAGCTGTGGCAGTGGTTCCAGTGGGAAGCAGCCCGGGCTGGAACAACAGCCCTGCAGAAGGGACCAGGAAAGGCAAAAGTAAGGCCCTAGTTTATGAACAGTCATGTGGGGGTGGAGGCCTCTGAAGGCTTCCTTTAAATCTCTTCCTCAGTTTTCACTGAAAAATAATCACTTATTTCTGAGGGCCAAGTGCTTTCAAATAAAATTACCTTGCTAACTTTGACAACACACATCAGAAGTAGGGAGCTGTAATAACATCAATGAGGAAGGAACTGAGGCCCAGAACTAAGGGGACAGTGCGAAGAGAGAAGGCTTCAAACTGTTTCCTGATTCCGTTACCACAGAAAACTTTACAACTAAACATGGCCTCCCTTCATAAAGGAAAGGTACATTTCTGAATAGTTTTAATCGCTCTGCTGAAAAAACTATAAATATGCACCTTTGTAAAAGCCAATATACCTCTGTGCTTCCCACCAGTTCATGTACGATGGGATTCAGAATGATGTATCCACTTTGGAACTTCTCTAAGACCTGCTTCCTTAAAGTAACCAAATCAGCAACACTCAAAGGTACAGCCTTTAAGAATGCCACTCCAGTGACATGTACTGTGTTTTATTTACATACATGGAATAATGCAAATTTTATCCACTGTACTAAGAAAAGTTTCTTGAGGATCAACGCATGTAACAATAAGACAATCAGACTATTTCTGGTTTAAAAAGTATATGTAAAATGTAATTACCAACTGAGGATATTATGAATCGTATCAGTGAAAAAGAAGGAGTAAAGAGCTGGTTAGTTCTTAACTATCTCTTGGAGAAAATGCAGGATTACTCTCTCTGTAGTAAATGTTGAGTAAGCAGGACTCTGGCTTCTGCCTGCACGAAATCTGACAATGTTAAGAGCTTCTGACTATTCAAGGACGGCTATAATGACTAGTAAAAAGAATAGTCAAACTTCTATTTTGTTAAGGTTTAGGTAGTTTCAGTGCTTGTCTTCTAACAGAGAGGTGCTCAACTTCACTTTTTGCAATTGATATTTGAGGCCGTTAACAGACGTGAGCACGAGCCTGCAGAATTCCAGAGCTTTCTCTCTAGCTGTTGCACAGAAGAGCTGTCTCCCTGGAGTAGCCTGGACATCCACAGCCTAAGTGTAACTCCATCTGGAGACTGCACACCACAGGAGAAAAGTGCTGATCTCAACGTGTTCCCCTCAAATTCTCACCCATTGCCTCTATAGAATGCATTTTCAAATTCTGACAATACACTGCTTTAAATTGACATTTAGATGAGTCCACAATTTAAGTAAATGTGAAGTAACAAACAAAAGAAGACAGAAAGAAAAGAAAAGAAAAAGAGAAAGAAAAGAAGAAAACGTTAGAGGAGCAGGCCAAAGTAACCACACACCTTCGGCTCAGCTCTGTAGGACACACGTACCTATAGTTCCTGTGGGACATGGCTGCTTTGCCATCTGTCCTTGGCGGGTCTTAAACCACATGATTTCTCGGGCTTCCACAGCCTCACAGCTCTCTTCCTGAGCTGGGATTTGGGATGACGCTGATGGAAGGTGTGTGATAATGTCTTCAAGCACTTCAACAGCTGGAGATGGGGTGCTGGTACTCCGGTTTCTTCTTCCTGACACCGACGGGGTGGTACTCCTGCCTGAGCTCCACGTTGTGGTCCGAAGGGTGGTACTGGTGGTGGTGCTTCCCATGCCAAGTGGTCCTGTAGTAGAAATTTCTGGAATAAAATTCAAAAGAAAATTCCTACATTGCTTGTTCATAGTAGGACCCCGAAATGTCCTAATACTTTAGACACCATTTTTATTTGACAGTTCAATGTCTTAAACATGGGAAAGATGAGCCAATTCCAAGGTCTCAGAGTGGTGCTTAAGTACCAGGACAGCCATTTAACCCATACCTACCATAGGTGTGTTTATGGTTCTTCTCAAATCACAGAAAATAAATTACAACACAATTCAGCTCTGCAGTAAGCTTCTTAATGTTTCCTGCCTTTTATATAGTTATAGGATTATAATTTAAAGCCCTGTCCTTAGAATTTTCAAACTTGGTATAGAAAGGGAGAAAGCATATACAATATTCTCTCTTTTAAAGATTCTATTTACTGATTTTTAGACAGAGGGGAAGGGAGGGAGAAAGAGAGGAAGAGAAACATTAATCTGTGTTTGCCTCTCAGGCGCCCTGTCCTGGAGACCTGGCCCACAACCCAGGCAAGTGCCCTGATTGGGAATCAAATCAGCAACCTTTTAGTTTGCAGGCCGGTACTCAATTCACTGAGCCACACCAGCCAGGGTACAGTATTTTTTCACATTAAGTATGACATGAGTGTCTAAAGGTGCAGCAAATAGGGGAGAGGCAAAAAAAAAAAAATCAGAAATTAAAGGGCTCATGAACTGAAAAGTAAAATGCAATTATAGTATCCTTAACACAAATTAAAGTAGCTTGATGGTTCTAACCTGATGCTTTAGAGCTTACCCATGTTATCAAAACTTTCAAACTTGACATTTACTAATGTAAAATGATAAGTAGTTTCCAATTAGTTATGTCCATAAATTGTTTCCCAAGATTATTTTAAAAAGGGGAGCATGTATTTCAGGTTCCACATAAAAGTAATTATACACCTTGATGAGATAGCACAGGTTATTAAACCAATAATGTATCCAAAGGAATGTCCTACACATACTATGGAAGTCATCACTGTAGCAAATCATCTTCCTGGAAAAATATAGTCATTTTATCATCATAGGAATGCAAGAGTATACACATACATACACTGCAATCCTCACTATATGATTAGAAAATACTGTAGTACTCCTAACCTCAGAGACTGGCAGGAAGTCTTAGGGGAACTGACTCCAGCCAGATTCAAAGTAACTCAGGTTTAAGGAACTGAAAGGAATCTTGTAGTGAGCTTCCTGATGTTTTTATTCACTGTCCTTCTTTAACATGTCCTCAACTTGACTGGGCTAGCCCACAAGAGCCAAATCCTTCACAGTGTATTGGATGTGCCTAAAGCTTCCCAGAACAGTATAGGGATGGGAGGGGGAAGTGGGCGTGAATCTCCTGTACAGTGATTCATTGAAATTGTCGCATTTTCTAAACGATGCTATTTGTTACTTGTCTTCTTGCTGTTCTTCTGTTTCCTTCCCCTTTTCTCAGCGTTCCTCCTCTTTCTCTGTGTTCCCTCTCTATGTGAACGATAGTGTTCATAAATATATTTATTCAAAGTTCAGGCAAGAAGCAGAATGTCTTTTTTCCTCTTCCTCTTCCACAGACAGAATCTGCCTCATTCGTTTATTTTGGTCTCTCCTCAGTCACCATAATCTGCTCAGCTCACCATCATCAATGGATGAAAATAGCACTTAACCTTTTTTGCTAATGAAAGCAGTATCAGAGCGAAATGCCAATACTGGCATTTCATATCTATATTTGGAAAATAAAAATTCAGAATTCATAAAATAAAGTACTGACACTAAGCACTTAACAATTCAAATATAAAATTTAATATAACATTTTGAAATAAGTATAATTGAATTCTTAAAATTACACACAGTAAAAATATGAATATAAAAATACTGTATGCTTCAAAAATGTTTGAAAAAGAAAAAAATATACAATTAAGAAAATTTAATGACAACTGGAAATTTGTTAATATCAAAATCAGTTAATAAAATAAATGAATAGTAAATAAATATTATTTTTATCGATATTAATCATTAGCCCTAGAAAGCATGTGTCAGTGGTGTTGTTAGGATATGAGCACGTATTCTGTGCAAATTTTCCAGCTAATGGAAACATTCTTTTTTATTTCATACTATTTGGTGAAGTATAGTTAAGAGTTAAAAGTTAACTGCAAGTATCTTTTCTACCTCCTTTAATTTAAATGATATCATATCCCATGTGTATTCTTGAAGGGGCCATTTTAAGTAATCTGATTTTTGACAGAGACACCGAACTTTTCATTGATAATGAGCTATAGTTTTTGTTTCAAACAAAGCATTTCTAGCTCTTCTTTGTCTTATTTTGTTCTGTCATATAAAAATAGAGATTTATTGCAGTTAACTATATTAGTTAACTAATGCTCATAATTTAGAAAGTTCCTGAACCACAGTAAAGCTATATAATTCACATGCAGTGAAAAGATTTGTCAGCCCATTGTCTCAATAGCACAAATCATAGACAATAAGCATTGACACACTATCACAAGATTTTTGTTCACTGTGACTTTGTACTTGGACGATTTTGAATAGAGCTATCACTTAGCATAGAGTTTATACACACACACACACACACACACACATATATGTATGGACACAAATGATATATTTCATTGCCCAATATTTCAGTGACTTAGGTTTCAGGTTTTTAAAGAGCACACTATGACACCAAAATGGATTTAACAGCAGCACCACAAAGTAAAAATCAATGGCCTTTATTTTTCTCTAAAGTTAGCTTATCGGACCATTCTCTACCTCCTGCCAGAGACATATGGTGTGGCACTAATTGGAATATGTTACTCCCCAGACTAACATCCTTAAATGGTTTCTCTCTGTTTTCCAAAGGCTGGGCTCCTTTTCTCTGCACCTAAAGCTCTTCCTAAGTCTATATCTCCAGTTCGTTTGTAATGCTTCTTCACCTTTTAACTCCACGCTTAAACCGTACAAAGTTACCAGTAGTTTCCCAAGTGCACCCTTTTCCTTCTGCCTCAGGCTCTTTGAATATGCTGCAGTGTTCTGACCACAATTCCACCTAGTTAATTCCCATTTATTCTTGGGCTTGGATTGAATGCCACTCCCATCAAGGGGCCTTTTTGAATTCACCACAGTGGGGTTTTACATGCCCATGTGTTTTGTTCGAGATTATTTCCTGTTAGCCTGGTGCCTGATCAAGAGTAAATAAAATCTCAGTCAAGACAGGTGAACATCAGGGATGGCCAAGAAAGAAAAGAGGGTCTAGTTGTGAAATTTCACAAAAGAGGGGAAAAGATAAATAGAGGGAAATAGTGAATAGGGTAGCTGAAATTCCCTACAGTTAATAGGATAAAGAAGTTGTTTATTTATTTATTTATCTATCCTCATCTGAGGATATGGTTTTTTGTTGTTGTTGATTTTAGAGCGAGATGGAGGGAGAGAGGCAGAGGCAGAGACAGAGAGACAAAGAGAGAGAGGAAGGGAGAGAGACATCACTGTGAGAGAGAAGCATCCATCGGTGCCTCCCATTAGCACCCCGACTGGGGATAGAACCCACAACCTAGGTGTGCCCTGGCCAGGAATCAAACCCACAAACCTTTTGGTGCATGAGACAATGCTCCAGCCAACTGAGCCACCAGGCCAAGGCCTGGAGAAGTTATTTTATAAATGCATTTTTCTCTACATTAAAAAAAAAATCACTAGACATCTCAGAGAGAAAATAAGCAGGGATGATACTCAGCCCCCTCTTTCTCAAAATGATTCCATTTTGGAACAACCACGTTTGAATGGACTCTTTATAGTCCTCTTATGAAGCACTAACACTGACAAAGAAGATTTTTTAAAAGTTCAATTTGGTGTGGCATATATTGCAAGCACTTCATTTAACACAGACATACTAATATTAAGGCTCAGGAAGGAACGTATTTCCTTGGAACGGTGCCACAGAGAGATGTCTACACGCAGGGTCATATCATTCCGTTTGAGTTTAAGCAGAATAAAAGTCAATTTTAAAAGTTGTCCTTGATCCCCATCCTTCCCTTTCCATTTACTGCTGTGTAAGACCCCCAAGGGCTCTGCTCAATGCCACCTTTTGGCAGAGTAAGTACTAGTGATATACAGGTTGTCACCAGTGCCCCAGAAAGAACCTGTGCTGTTGCTGGATGCTGCAAATAAAGATCTAGATTCACTGAAGAGTCACAGCACCGCCTTGGCCAGGCTCCAGCCTGTGTCGTACGACCTGGGAGTTTGTTTCTCTGTTCTCCAGCAAGGGAGAAGCGACATGACACATTTTGGATGCATACTCTTATTGAATCTTATCTGGTGACATTGCTAGTAATGAAATTATATGGTATTAAATACCCAATGTGCCTCTATATAAAAGAAAGATCACTGTGTAAAAGAAAATAAGTTTGAATGACTACTTACATATAAAACCTTATCAAAATTATACCATTTTCTTTATGATTTTGTCATTGTGCTCATACAGATTAGTACTTTCATAAAAGTAACTAAAAAAACTTCAACTAACATTTTCCTCTCATAATTAACTTTGTTTCCAAAAGAAAATTTTAATTATCCTGTCCCCTGAAATGTATTGCTAATGGCTTATTTCATTCTTTTATTTTGATTTGCTTTATTTTTTTCCTTCAGTCCGCCTTGAAAAGAATAAATATCATTTTGAATACATCTACAGGTTGTAAGTTTGTGTCATATACTAATACAAAGCAGTAAATATAAGCAACATTTTTATAGTGTTTTACCTTTTGCAATGTTTTCATTTACCTTTATTATCTCATTGAATTCCAAAAAAGAATTCAGAGTAAATGTAAGTATGAATTTCTACTATTACAAATGAGAAAATGTAATTTCAAATGGTAAATGCAACATAATCATACATGCAGTAGGTAAACCACTGTTCCCAGATTCCATATTCTGTGATTTTCACAATAAGGCATTGAAATTATATTCTGGGGGGCACTAGCCTGCTGCCTGGAGCAGCTCTCTCTCTGCAGGGCAACCAAGTGGGTGTGGCAATGCCCTGGCCTTCCTTTGCTCCCTTAGGGGGAGACAGAAGACTCAGGCAACCTAGGTGGGAAAGTGAGGCAGTGATCTTGCAGTTTCTCCAACAATTTCATTTTTGTGTTTTATCTCATCTGGATGGGGAGTTCCTTAAGGCCTAGTCAGACATTGGGCTAGACTCTAGGGAGCATTGCCACATCGAAAGGCCCTGGTCCCTGCCTTCACAGGGGGAAGATTGGGAAAGGGAGGAACTGAGGCACAGAGAGATTAATTTCACAAGGTCACACACCAAGATATTAATTTCACAAGACATTACCATTTTCAAAAGGACTTGCTTAAGACATGGAATTTTAAACTGCAATTTCTGAAAATGCCCCAAATCCCTTTTCAAACTTTGATCTATCTACAGTTGTGATATCTTTGGATCCTGGTTTGTCTGCTTCACTTTTGAACTGCTATTTGAAAATGGTAACAGAGGCTTCAATGGTGCCCTGCAACCAGCTGGCAGGGCTCACAGGTCTGCCTGCTAAATTTTCAGAAAAAATTTAAACTGGGTTAGACAAAGATATTATTACAAAGTAAACTGTATAAATTTACAATTAAAGAAATGACATCAAGACAAAGAAATATGACATTCTGAATTGTTTCATACACTTTATGAGCCTCCCATAAAAAGAGACTGAAGAAAGTAATTCCAATGAAACATTTATTATCCTTGAGCACAAAATATATTTATTATTTGGGATGGATCTTGTTATGGACTTAATTGTTTTCATCCAAAATCCCTATGTTGAAGCCCTGGACCATGTGCAGCTGTATGTGGTGATAGGAACTTTAAAGAGGTAAGATTTCAAGGAGGTCGTATGGGTGGGACCTAACCCAACAGGACTCCTGTCCTTATAAGAGGAGGAAGAGTTACCAAGGATCTGTGAACAAAGAAAGAGCAGAGTCCATGGGAGGGCACAGTGAGAAATCTACTGTCTGCAAGTCAAGGAGAGGGGCCTCAGGAGAAACCAACCCTGGCAGCGCCTTGACCTTAGACTTTTAGCTGCCAGAACTGTGAGAAATGGATTTCTGTTGTATAAGCCACCTAGTCTATGGCATTTTGTTTGGCAGCCTAGCAGGCTAACACAGGCATTTATAAAAATGTGGTATTTAAAACAATATAAAATACAATAAACTTCACAATATTGTTTACCTTCTTTTCCTCAAGTGCATGGACTTTCTTCCTGATTCCCTTTCATTTTTTTCTTTCCTCTCTAACGTACGTACCTCCCTCACAGTTTTCCCTTTAGGAACCTTTCTTTATTTTGTTTTAACTTTCTTCCAACATACCATATTTTTGCTGATTACAAAAGCAGTCCCTTCTCCCCATCCTCCAAGTGTTTATTTAAACCCAAGGTCAATTATTCAAGAAATCTTCCCAAGGGCCTGATAGAGGAAATAAGAAAACTAAAACCATAACGATGCTGCAAGTAGCTTTTGGCCACCTGTGCTCGGGCTCTGGGTGGAAGACAGAAAGAAACTCTGCCTGGCCCCATGGACATCAGTTGGTAGCAGCAGATTTGATTGCACCTTGTTTTTTAAATTTTTAACATTAATATTACCAGTAATAAAATGATATAATTGTTTTCCAAAGACATTTATAATACTTGGCTTTATGGCCTCTCAAGACAGTGAAAATTCCACATGTTATCAGCCATGTGAAAGTATCTCTATTTCTGTAAATTGAGCCATTTATATTTTCTGATTCTCTCACAAGGTATATTCTTATTATAAACAGAGGAAACTATTTTTTCTAATCAACCTGACCTTGCAGTGGTCCCGTCATGTAAATTTATAAGCTAAAACATAGAATTTGGAGGCATCTTATTAAAATTATCTGAGACATATTTGGCCCCTATCATACCAGGAACTCTGTTGTATGGGTTATATATTTGCCCTCATTTAGTATTCCTAATAGCCTTTGAATAAGTATTCTTCATTTTGGAGAGGAAATAAATCAAATTGATTAGTTTTTCCAAGCTTACACAGCTGGCGAATGATAAAATTCCCTTTCCATTAGGACTGTATGCTGTATGTAAAAATTCATGCAAAATTTAATGACAGGAGCACCTGTAAAACCTCACAATGAATTTGGAAATTCATCTGTCCCAAACACTGCTCACGAACACTTTTAATGGTATTGGCACAGCCCAGACCTGTTGGTACTCATTGACCACTCATCACAGACTAGGGCCTATTCTGCACACTTTCTAGGAACTGGCCCATTTAATTCTGACAACAAATTCGTGAGTAGGTACTATTAATTATCCTCATTTTAGAGATGTTAAAACTGAAGTCTCAAGAGATTCAGTAAATTTTCAAAGGTTAAAAACATAGAGATAACCTAAACATTGCTACAGAGAGTCCCCATTCATAACCACACTAACTTGCGTGGAATATTGAGAAAATCGGCATGATCTGCAAGAAAGCAGCCTGCTCACTGCTGATGAGAGGGGAGGGATGTTGTCCTCTTCGAGCTCATTTCTTTCTGTTCATGGCATTTTTGATGCTCTAGAAGTAAGGATTCAGGGCCAGTTTAGAAAACACTGTAGAATCCAAAACACTTAATGCATTTTTCAGCACCTAACCAGGCAATAAGTCATCAGCGAACAATCCTGTGACATAATAGCTGGCTTTTTTCATACCTGTATTTTATATCAGGAAGCATGCTAATGTTTTACATACAATTGAGATATAGTGAGGTTAAGTGAATTTCCTACCTTCACACAGGTTGAAGTCATTTTTTAAAAGTGAATGAACTGTGGCATATATTTTTGCCTATAAGAGAGCTCAGCCCTGAAAATTACAAGGTTATTTCATTATGTCCATATTTATTAATCAACTACTGTATGTCAGGCATTGTATTGTAAATAAAATGTTGAGTATAGATACCACGTTCCTTGCCTTAGAAAAGCCTTCTCTACAAGGCTTTATAGAAGTTCATGAAAATAGCAAATAGTAAATAAAAAGAGGAGAAATGTGCTAACCATATTTATTCACTCACTATATATTTACTGGTGTTTTAGGTTACACTTTGTGCTGGGCATCAAGGATTCAGAAATGAAGCAAAGAGACTTCCCGAAGGAGGTTTTGACATACAGTATATTATAGAAGGTACAGCAACAATTATTCTATGTATGACTTAGAAAAAAATCTCTGCCAATTAAACTCTGGCATGCCTTCAATAGCTAGGCACATTCCAATTAATGAAATGCTAAAAGGTGAAATTATGAGAATCTTCAAGTTGATAAAGTAGTGTAATAATAACAGAAATGTATCCTTATAATACAATGAGATAAATAATCATTTAAAAGAGATGTGACTTTGGACAAATAATACTTCTCGGTGCCTTAGATTTATTTATTTTTTTCACTAAGTGGACAAATAGGCATACCTCAGATACTGTGGTTTGGGTCTCAGACTACCAGAATGAAGTGAGTATCACAATAAAGCCAGTCACATTATTTTTTGGTTTTCCAGTGCATGTAAAAATGTCTTATAGTATGATGTAGTCTAGTAAGTGTGCAATAGCCTGTGTCTAAAGCACAATGCACATGACTTGATTTAAAACTACTTCGTTGCTAAACAATGCTAACCATCATCTGAGCCTTCAGCAAGCTGTAATCTTTCTGCTGGTGGAGGGCCTGGCCTTGGTGCTGAGGCGGCTGTCTGAACAGGGAGGTGGTGGCCAAAGGTTGTGGTGACTGTATTAAAATAACAATGAAGTTTGCTGCATCAGTTGACTGTCCCTTTTGTGAATAGTTTCTCTATAACATGTGCTGTTGTTTGACAGCTTTTTAGCCACAGAAGAAATTTCAAAATTGGAGCCAGTTCCTTCAAACCCTGCCACTGTTTTGTCAACGAAGTTTGTGTAATATCCTAAATCCTGTGTTGTCATTTCAACAATCTTCACAGCATCTTCACCAGGAGTCAATTCAACTCAAGAAACCGCTTTGTTTGCTCCTCTATGAAGAGCAAATCTCCATGTGTTAAAATTTATCATGGGATTGCCGCAATTCAGCCCCATCTTCAGGCTCCGCTTGCAATTCTAGTTCTCCTGCTACATTTGGTGCACTCGCTGAAGTGGCACTTTCAATTTGCTTCAAGATCCTTTCCTTTGCAGTCACAACTTGGCTAACTGGGGGCAAGAGGCCTAGCTTTTGGCATTTCGGCTTCTGGTGTGCCTTCCTTACTAAGCTTAATCATTTCTAGCTTTTGTTTTAAAGTGAGAGATGCGTGACTCTCCCTTTCACTTGAACACTGAGAGATCACTGTAGTGTTATTAATTGGCCTGATTTCAATATTGTTGTCTCTCAGGGAACCGGGAGGCCCGAGAACAGGGAGAGCAACATGGGAGTGGCTGGTTGGTGAACCAATCAGAACACACAATATTTACAGATTAAGTTTGCTGTCTTATATACTTTGTGGTGTTCCAAGACAATTACAATAGTGATATCAAAGATCAATGATCAATATAACAAGTATAATAATGATGAAAAAGTTTGAAATATTGTGAAAATTACCAAAATATGACACAGAGATGTGAAACAAGCAAATGGTGTTGGAAAAATGGCACCAATGTAGGGTTGCTACAAACCGTTAGTTGGTAAAAAAAAAAATACGTATCTGAGTTAGCACAATAAAGGTAAGTGTAATAAAATGATGCATGCCTATAATAACATACATAATTATTTTAAAATGGCAATATGGATTTAAAAGTACTTGGCAAAGTCAGTGACAGAGAATAACAGATTGATAAATGTTTACTATAAGTAATAATATTGTTACTTATTTCTTAATTCAACCAAGGACTATTCATTGCTTACTATGTGCCAGCTGCTATTGTAAATGATGGGGATATGGAAATGAACGAAACACTGTCAACAGTAACAGCACATCCCTGCCCTCATAAAGCTGACATGTTAGGAGGAGAGCTAAACAACACATATCACAAAAAGTTAAAATATAATACATTAGATATTACAAACTGCTATGCATAAGAAGAAGAAGGAATAATGCAGGGGAAAGTAATGGGAAGTGTTGGGGCAGGGGGACTGTAATTTTTAAAGTGTATCAGGTGTGGTTTAGTTGTTCAGATGACAGGGAAGACCTGCTGGGAGTGGCCGAGTGAGAGATATGAGTACTTGGGGGGCATTCCAGGTACAGGGAGCAGTATCTGCAAAGGCTCAGACATAGTGAAGTGGCCAGTGTGGCTGGACCAGAGTGTGTGAGGGAAAAGCGGTATATAACGAGGTCAGAGCAACAGTGGACGATAGTAACACATAGGACTTTACAGGTAATGGTGAGGACTTTGGTGATAACTCCACTCCATCTGGTGTGGGAAGCCACTGGAAAGTTCTGAGCAGAGGAATGAAGTGATCTGACTTATGTTTAATAAGATCACTTGGCTTGCTGTGTTTAAGAGTGACTGAATGGGAGGAGAAAAGTAGGGAGGGCAATGATCTATTCAACTACATCTCTGAGGTTGCAGCGGTGATGATGATGACTAGATCGGTATGGGACACATTCATATAAAAAAAAGAGCATAATGATGACCCAGGAGTATAGGCAAAAATTTGAGACTCTAGTTTATTAAATACTAGAGACAGGAGGCGATGGCTTTTGAATATGAATAATATGATTCTCACCGGCATATAGTACATGATCAATAATTGTTAGTCGAACTGATATTTTCCTTTTTTAAAAGATTCATTCATTCATTCATTTATTTATTTTTAGAGAGCAGAGAAGAGAGAGAGAAACAGAAGGAGAGAAACATCAATGTGTGGTTGCTTCTCACAGGACCCCAGCGGGGGACCTGGCTTTTGACTCAGGCTTGTGCCCTGATTGGGAATTGAACTGGCGACCCTTTGGTTCGCTGCCCAGCACTCAATTCACTGAGCTACACCAGCCGGGGTGTCCTTTGGTTTTTGTAATAAAATAAGACTCAGAGTCCTTCTCATGTAAATTCTCCAGTTCCCTCTCAAATACTGTTATTTATTTAAAATTGAAACAACCACATAAGTATATACTTCACACAGGAAGTTTTATACATTTTCTATGAGAATATGCCTAAGGATTCCTGGCTTACAGACAATAAAGTTACACTGATGTTCTCAATACTGTAGAAGTTCTATTAATTTCTGTGAATATCAAGCAAACCTTAGTGGTATGAAATCAAACAAACAAACAAACAGGGGGAATAAATTCATCCGAATTTCAGTTTACTGATTTCTTGACAACCAGCAGCACATCCAAGAAGGGTAAATAATTGAATTGTTGCTAGGACTTAGAATAATTTCCTACTCCTAGCTTTGATATTGTAATTTATTCCCTGGTTTTGACATTAATGTTATCTAGTTACTGGAGTTATTGCCTGATACCTGCAGTGACATATGCCTTATTATTACGTTGTGAATTGTAGTTTACCTCTGAAGATACAGTGATACTGAAATATAGGTGCTAGGCATGACATTTACAAGCATAAAGTTAAAATAAATTTTTAAAAACCATTCTCTGTTTGGAAATGAAATATTTAAGTGGAACAGTAAAGAAGAGCTCATCATTTAAGCTCCCGTTTACTTGAGAACACAATGTTAGAAACTTTGATCCATTGCAGGCGCTTAAAATGTCTGTTTGTCCATCCTGGTTACAAATGCAAAGGTTTCTGAGAAACTGATAAAATATAAGGCCCTGTTTTAGAGTATTTGGTTTGTTGTCAATAGTTAAAATCTAGGGAAAAAAGGGTGCCTTAAATATTTCTTAAAGAATAAAAACAACTCAAGCACAGAGTTTTCCTCAAATAAACCTACGTGTGACATAAAGAGGAGATCCAATCAGCTGCTAGAATGGAGATACCAGGTTGCACAAAACAGGGTCCCACTCCTAAAAAAGCTTATAAGGTGGGCAGGCTTCTTTGATGATGAGTGATACAAGCCAGAGCATAGCTCTCCGCTGTGCCCACCACCTAACACTGGTGAGGCCACCCAACAATTGTCAGGGGATCTCGATAATACCAAGGAATAGAGAGCTCCATATAAATGATTCTTAATTTCAAGTGAAACCACAAAAATACTGGAATTCTTTCGAGATCACTTAATTAACAGCATACAAATTATAAACTTGATAGATACATCATTCTGCCAAAAATACATTTACGCTGTACAACAGCAATTTTCAACCTTTTTCATCTCATGGCTCACATAAACTAATTACTAAAATTCTGTGGCACATAAAAACATATTTTTTGCCTGATTAAAAATAATAGGTATAATTTTGCTTGCTTTACAAAAAATAATATTAATTATCTGGGTTTTTTGCTCCACAGTGACTTTTTAAAAAATCAGATGCCTACACTTGTGTATATGGATTTCTGTTACCAAAATTAACCAATCAGATGCAAACTGATTTTGTGGTATGACCAATCAGATGTAACTCTGTTATATGGCCTGTGTATTTATGGTTCAAGACAGGACATTCATGCCAGATGGCTATGATCGTGTTGGCTGTCGTCGTTTTTTTTTTTAATTTGACAATCTAGGGGAACAGAGGTCAGTGCCCCTGACTAAACCATCAGATATTGCATGCTGTAAAAATTCTTGCGGCACACTGGTTGAAAACTGCTACTCTACAACGCTTCTTGAGTGCAGAAAAATTTGACATTCTACTTTGTTTTCCATGCACATGTGCCAGCTGACATAATTAAACACTCGATAATGCCTGGTGGGTAAGTGACAGAATGAATATCTATCCTGTATTCTGAAGAGTATTTTCAGTGTAACTGTGTATACTACTGTACTTCAATTACATTGTAAATCTGATAAAGTCAGATTAAATTATGTGGTCACCTGCTTCAGATTAAATTTTGTAAGAAGACTTAGTATACTAGAGTTTCAAATTTCTTACTTACTTTATGGCTAAATATCAATAGCCATAATATGAGTATCAGAAGTTATAGACCTAGGCTCTCAAGAAACATAAATATTTATTGATACTATTAATTCATAATTACTTTCACCCAAAATAAAGGAAAACATATGAACTGTCTATGTGTAACTGAGGATTAAGTGGCTGGGTGATTTGGCCAAGGTTTTTTCTGTTACAGATTCAGGAACAGAATTTGTGACATTTATCTCTAAGTCAAATGTTTTCGACTAATCCTCAAGTTGAGAATTTAGCAGCTTCTCCTCACTCATATGTGCACCAAAGAATATATTTTCTTTTAACATTCATGCAAACCATGCCTACCCATCACCTTCCAAATTAATAGAGTAACACAAACCTCCCCATTTTTCTTTCTCCTGATTATTCTCTGTTTAAGAGACTGGAGTTGTGCATTCCACAAACAGTGAAAACTGAGTCTAAGAAGCCAGTTGATTTTGTGAGGAAACCTGCCCACAAGATAATACTTTTCATATTACTCTAAAAAACAACAACAATCATAACAGACCATGCAGACAAATGCATATGTACACACAAATGTGTGCACATCAGATATATATTTCAAATTGCTAAGAAACAAGTAAATAAAATATTGATTATACTGGACTCTTCTACTCCAAAAAAACTTTGTTTATATTTGAAAACCTGTGAGGACACCTTGAAATCTTCCTAAAACAGTTCATTTACTGCATTAATAATAAAATAAAAGGCAGTGAGGAGTCCTGCAAGGAGCATTGATTTTAGGGTCAAATATCAGATACTTACCTACTAGCAAAAGCATGGCTTTAAGCAAATTAATCTCCCAGAAAGTCAGAATTTCCTTATGTTTACCAGTGTGGTGACTGCAGTAATTTCGAGGGTGGGAGAGACCAGTGGGAGGAGGTAGAGGAGGAGGAGGAGGAGGAGGAGGGCATAAGGGGGATAAATGGTAATGGAAAAGCTATAATAAAATATTATACTGGAAAAAATATGGACTTCTATATTTACTTTGACAATACTGACACATCATAGACAGTCAGTAACAATAACATTATAATCAAATTTAATTATCCAAAAATGCCATCAACTCTGTTTCAGGGGAGTTATAAATAGCCATCTAACTTAGAAAGGTGAATTACTTCCTGCATTTATATAATAAGAAGGAAAGCCAGCCTGAAGTAAAATTGTAACACTTAACTTCTTCTGTCTTTGGTGTTTAGTTACAGTTGCCCTGCCTTTTCCCCCATTGCTTTCCCCTACTCTGCCCGCCCTCACTCCCACAGTTAATCCCCACCATTGTCCATGCCCACGAGTCTTCTGTTTGTGTTCCTTTGCCTGCTCCTTCCTCTTCTTTCCCCCCTTATCCTGCTCCCCCCTCTGCTCTGGTCACTGTCAGTTTGTTCTTTATTTCCAAGTCTCTGGTTTAATTTTGTACATGTGTTTGTTTTGTTGATTATGTTCCAGTTAAAGGTGAGATCATATGGTATTTGTCCCTCACTGAATGGCTTATTTCACTTAGCATAATGCTCTCCAGATCCATTCATGCTGTCACGAAGGGTAGGAGTTCCTTTTTTCTGCTGTGTAGTATTCCATTGTGTAAATGTACCACAGATTTTACATCCACTCATTTACTGATGGACACTTGAGCTGTTTCCAACACTTGGCTATAATAAATAATGCTACTGTGAACACTGAGGTATATAAAGTTTATCTTTTTCACCTCAGTCTCTGAAGGACATTGAAACCCCAGTAGTAATCTACTGCCTACTTTACCTGAACCAGTTTAAGAAGATGTGTCAGCCTGTTATCTCTCTACAATAGAAGCAATTTGTTTTAAGAAAAAAGAAGGTAAATAAAGAGAAAAATATTTCTTCAAAATCATTTGCTTGCTCTGTGGTATTTCAAATTTTGAGATAGATTTCAGAGGCATATAGGGTATAGCATTTTTTAAATTCAGTATTTAGCTTCAAAAATAAAATAGAGGGGGATATGGGACAGGAAAGGGACACTTTAAATCAATATTGAAATGTATAATATGATAAGATCAAACTATTGTGGACTTCAAATTGTAGATGACCCATATAATTTTGCACAAGTGATAACAAAGAACTACCAGTAGTTCGATCTCTTGGAAGCACAGAATGGTCTTCATATACTTTTCTGTTGTACAGAAAACTTGTACAACACCCTCCATAGACTAAACTTTAGAGTCTTTTTGGCAGCCTGAAGAAGTCTGAAGAAAGACTGCTGCTGTTTTGCTGAGCATCCATCCTCAGTGCCTTGAGCAGCAAGGGACACAGAGGAGATAATCAATATTTTGTGTGTAAATGCACGCTAATCAACTTCCTCA
This sequence comes from Carollia perspicillata, assembly GCA_004027735.1. Taxonomy (NCBI): domain Eukaryota; kingdom Metazoa; phylum Chordata; class Mammalia; order Chiroptera; family Phyllostomidae; genus Carollia; species Carollia perspicillata. Next base: position 19,667 of record PVKM010001587.1, read on the forward strand.
ATTCACTGCTGTTTGATTGTAACAATGCTTTTTTAAATTATTTTGAGATATGTATAATCCCACAGGAAGCTGCAAAAATAGTACAAATAATCTTTTTCCTCAGCTTCCCTCAATGATGACAACTTACACAGCTACAATATAATATCGAAGCCTGGAAATAGGCTTTGATACATGACTGTTAGTTTGACAAGATTTTAATATTTAGTCTTCACCATTTTTAACCTGTAATCATTTATGCATTCATGTGTATATGCACTTTTATCTCACGTACAGATTTGTGAGACCACCACCACATTTGAGGCGCAGAAACTTATCTTGAACCTTTACGTAAGAAATGCCTTGTGCCCTACATCTTTGTATCCATCCTCAAATCCCCATTCCTACTTCCAGGGAGCTACTTATCTACTCTCCATTTCCATAGGTTTCTCTTCTCAAGAATATTATATAAATAAAATCATATGCATGAACCCTTTGGAGATTGACCTCTTTTCACTAAGCATAATGCTCTTGAGGTCCACCCAGGGAGCTGCAGCTGTCAATATTTGGCATCTCCCTGCATCATTCCATGAATACCCAGAATCTGTCTTTCATCTGGTACCTGGAGTGATCTCTGAGAAAAGTGATATGGTGTTGTGGCTCCTTAAAAGCTTCCACCTGGTCTTATTATAAATTTGAAATCTTTAAACATGCCTTAAAGGCTTGCTAATCCTCACCCTGCTACCTCTCAAGCCTCCACTTAAGCCTCCCTGCCTTTGCTCTCTCCCTTCTAATCATTAAATTTATCTCCTGTGCTCCAAAAAGGCCCTTTCTCATCTTCAATGGTGCAAATGTTTCTTTCTGAAGTATTTTCATCTGAATCTTAACTACTTTCTCTTCCACATCACACTCCCCTTTAAATCACTAATCCTTTCAATATATAATCTATAGTTATCGCAAACAGAAAATGGGAAAGAATGAGTAAAACTGTTATTCTAGATTACTCAAACTTGAATAAAAATATATGTTTACCATTTTTAGAGTACAATTTAGAACAAAAACTCAAGATTTTATTATTCCTGGGAGTGACAATTTTTTCTACCACCAGCTAGGCAGAGCCACACAAAGGGGCATCTGCAAATGCGTACCAGCTCCTCCACTTTCCAGGGGAGAGGCTTTGGCAGGTATCTAAACCAGAAGGCGTGTGAGTTCAATATAAAATATTGGGTAAAATACACTGATGGATAATGATACAATATTGTACATCTAGTATAGTTTCTGGCACATAAGATGTGCTTAATAAGTATTGGGTGTACTTGTGAATATATAAGATACACAAATGGTGCAAACATAAAAGAAAGTTATTTGAAGGAAACAAAAGAAAAATCTATTTCACTATATAATTTCCATGTCCCTAAAAATTATGCACAATGCATACAACTTTCTCCTATGAAAGTGAAAAGCACACTTGGTGTGCACCATAACACAATTTGAGCCGTCATCACACATGCATCAGACAGCACAGAATGTGTCTTACAGTACATCTAATAGTGAAAATATCTGAAAAGAACTCATTATTTGTACACCTTACAAGAACACAAATGGATAAAACTCAATGCAATCATACAACTTATTCATTAATACTTGTGCCTCCTCGCTTAACGATGAATCTCTAATATCTTAATCTTTGTAGTATCACATTCTCACCATTGAAATTAATTTCCAACAATGTGAAATTAATTTCCAATACTGTGTATAAACTAATCAGGTTTGTACGAAAGGCAAAGGCGAACACTTAAGGTAAAAGTAAACAGAGAAAGTTTCCCAGCAAGGCTCTAGCAAACAAATTTTGTTATAAAAAGTTAAATTTAATTTATCGTAGAGGGAAATTCAATACTTATTTTTCTGTTATTTAATTCCCATTACTTTCAGTTATTGTTATTCCATTTAACCTATTTACAAGTACATATTTTAAAGGTAGAAAAATCTTCATCAGTAGCAATGAAGAAGAACCCAAGATGTCTTTTCCACTTCCCAAATCCCCGATCTCCATCCCTCCATCTAATGTGAAAATTCTCAATACAGAGCTAGGAAATGAAACAGATGGGGGAGTAGGCAAACAACGATATAGTACAGGCTGGCAGAGAAGCAGGGCACTTTGATGTCGATGCAAATATTCTACACAACTGAAAAAGCAGCGGTGACAGTCACCTGTGGTCTCCCGTCTAGATCCCTCAATGATAATATGCCTATTTTACAGGCAAGTTTTTAACATTTAGCCTATTAACTTTTAATAAATAGCAACAGTTTTAAAAATGCAAAAACAAATAGACAAGAATCTCCCTCTGGCAGGCAGATTTCTAAATGTCCCCCATGATCTCTACCTACTGGTATTCACACTCCTTAAAATTTTTTTTCCTTTGCATGTGAATGAGATCTGTCTTTGCTTCTACCCTACAGAAAACGGCAAAGGTGGTGGGGTGTATGTGAACATGTGTACAATTGATCTCACTTATAACTGTAATGTCTGTTTTGTGAGAAGGCTTTCCCTTCTGGTTTTGAAAAAGCAAGCTGCCATTTTGTGAGCTGCCTGTAGAGATGGCTATGGGACAAGGGGCTGAGGACCTCAGCCAATAAGACAATGAGACCCTCAGTTTGACAGTGCACAAAGTACTGAGTGCTGCCAAGAACCACATGAACTTGGAAACAGATTCTTTCCCAGCTGAGCATTCAAATGTGAACTCACGGCATTATGACTGCAGCTTTACAGAAGACCACCTAAGCTGGGCCTGGACTCCTGAACCGAATAATACGTGACATGACAAATGTGCGTGCTTTAAGCCACCAAATTTGGCGTAGCATTGTTATACAGAGCAGGGCAAAAGTAGGTTTACAGTTGCTCATATGGAAAATAATATGATAGTTAGTACATAACAATACAAGAATAAACTTATAACTGTAAACCTCCTTTTGATCTACCCTGCATACCAGTAGATAATGCAAGCCCCAAGTCTTTCTCCAGTTTGTGAATTAGAATGAAAAATTTAGGATATGATTTGTATTCGTATCTTTATTTAGAGAAATAATTCCCAATCTTAATGTGATTAACATTTTAGAACATACAAATCTTTGTTGGGTGGGTCTGGGTGAAGGGGGTTGTCCTGTGCATTGTGGATGCCTACCAAAATCCTTGGACTTTATACCCTAGATGCCAATGGTACTACCTCCAGTTGCGACAACCAAAAATATCTTTAGAGCCCTGGCTGGGGTGGCTCAGTGGACTGAGTGCCGGTCTGCAAACCAAATGGTCACTGGTTTGATTCCCAGTTGGAGCACATGCCTGAGTTGCCAGCCAGGTCCCCAGGAGAGGACGTGTGAGAGGCAACCACACATCGGTGTTTCTTTCCTTCTTTCTCCCTCCCTTCTCATCTCTCTAAAAATAAATAAATAAAATCTTTAAAAATGTATCTCTAGAAATTGCCAATGTTCTTTAGGGGTAAATCACCTCTGTTTGAGAAACAGATATACAGGAATTTATTTACCTCTACTATGTGTTTGTTTATGACAGGGCTACTGTATGCTGATAAAGTTTTTAGGATCTTTTAAAGATACATTGATATAAACATGAAATGGCTGGATGGTTGCTTTTCAAGTTGTGAAATGTCTCAAAACCTATAAATTAAAGGAAATTGAATGGCTTTCATAAGACACAGATGTCTTTTCAATTTCTAGTGATTCAGATACTTCTAAGACCCATTTCCATAAATCACACATTAATATTTAAAATGTGGCTTTCTTTAGCTGTTTTACTTAAGGACAACATACATCCTAATTGCATGCCTGAATGGGGTCAAGGATGGGCAAGGGAACTGGTAAGAGCAAAAGAAATTGTAGTAGCTTCATGCTTTCTGATTTCGGCGATTACACTGCATAGAACGAACTCTGCCACTCTGTGGTTGACTACGTTAAGCCTGCCTTCCAGAGATGTTCAAATGCCTCTAGAGTCCAGTTGCTTTCTCAGTGAGAAATCTGAGAATGAAACTTCTTGCTTCACTGCCACTTCTTCATTCAGTGATCACAAATCTGTAGCTTTCACATAAGCGTATCTCATAGATATGTTCTCCAGTTAAACATTTAAGGGAAGAGTCATCAAAAACAAACAAATTTGCTCTCTGAAACCAGTTTGCTTCTTCCCCTTCCTGTTTATTATACAGTTGGAGTCACATCATTAACATGCAAATCATACTGCACTACAGTGCATTTTAAACAAAGGATTGAAAGCAGGACTTGTAATTTCTATATGGGTTGACAAAAAGCTTTTACCTTAAGAGCATAAAATAAACTCTGATCACTTTGTGTTTACATTTGAGAACTAAAACATAATTTTAAAACTGAACAAAGGAAATTAATACTTCTCTCACCTTGCCCATAGATAGTATTTAAGTTACCCTGATCCCAGTGTGAAAATCTAAATACTGCTATAACCAAGATAAATGAAAAATACTGGTTTTTACAATGCTGTGTGCTTTGTTCTGGGAGACAAAATGTTTTACCTTGTTTGAACTGCTATGCATTTTTTAAAATAAGGTAAACATTGAGACTAGTGTCTGACTTGAGATGGATCAAAAAAAAAATCTGAGCTCGCCCATGGGAAAAGTCTAAAATAAATAATAAACAAATATAAATCACCTTACAAATTATATATCTTTAGTGTCACTAGCACTTCTAAGTAGATGGTAACATAAACTAGTATGGAAAGGACGGGAAAATTAAAATAGTTTCAGTGACTCCATTCTTACTGAGAGGGAGAGAAGTTTCCTTCCCTCTAAGAAGGCCACACAACTGACAACGATCATTACATTCCGCCGCTCACCTCTGTTCCGGGGTTCTTTCCTCTCTGTAGGCTCTCCCCTTAAACTCCTTAGTGTGTCTATAACGGATCCTTCATAACAGGGCTTCTCCTTTCCTCAACAGCCTTTTTGATGATCACATCCCATTAACTATCCTCTGATCCAGTTTTTCGTAGTGTCTAAACACACCAGTCTGTCTGAGATCTGGGTGTGTCTGTCACTTCCTTTATGTGACAGAACAGCATGAATCAGTACTTCATTCTTTTGAACTGCTAGATTATATTCTATTTATGAATGTACCACATTGTATTTATCTAGTCATCTGTTGATGGGCGTTTGGGTTGTTTCCATTTTTTGTCTGCTATGAATAAACGCTGCTATGAACATTTGCGTACACTTTTTTATGTGAACATATGTTTTAATTTTTCTTGGATATACACCAGGAAGTGAAATTGCTGGATTGTACGGCAGCTCTTTGTTTAATGATATGAGGAACTGTCAGACTGTTCGCCGAAGTGGCCACGCTGTTTTGTAATCCCACCAGCAGTGCATGAGTGTTCCGATGTCTCCATATTCTTGACAACACTTAAAGTTATCTGCCTTTTTTATTACAGCCTGTCTAGTGCTTATGAAATGGTATTTCATTGCAGTTTTAATTTGCAAGTCCTGGATGGCTAATAATGTTGTCCATTTTAGCATAATATTGATATTTTATATTTTCCTTGAGTAAATGTCTATTCAGATCATTGGGCCAATTATTAATTGGGTTATTTGATTTTTTATTATGGAACTGTAAGAGTTCTTTATATATTCTGAATACATATCTCTTTTCAGATACATTATTTATGAATAATTTCTCCAGTTCTGTACGTCTCTTTTCACCTTTTTAACAGTGAGATCTAAAGTATAATTATTTCTCATTTTAATGAAGTTCAATTCATGTATTTTTCTGTTTTGCTTGTGCTTTTGGTGGCATATTGAGGAAACTATTGCTTAACCCAAGGTCATGGTGATTTATTCTTGTGTTTTCTCCTAGCAATTTTACAGTTTTAATTCTTATATTTAGGCTTATGAGTTAATTTTGTGTTTTACAATGTATGACTCCAACTCCATTCATTAGGATGAGGCTAATGGAGTATCATGGAAAGATTTGTAAAAAAGACTACTATTCTTTTCCCATTGAATTGACTTGTTTGTAGCTTTTTGTGTCTGGTGTATACCTCCTCGTCATTCAAGGAAATTCAAGTTCTACTCATGCTGTCAACAATTATAGAGCTGTGTTGTTTTAAATCTTAAATCACTGAAATGAGTATCACAAGAACAGAAATTAAATGTTTTTTTTTTCCATTTTTGAAACTCTCAGTGCCTGCTACATAATAGGCATTCAGTAAATGTTTTGTAAATTAAAGAACCTTTCAGGTTGGTCTGGGATGACTGGCAGTATTCTGATGACTAATAACATGAATGGGAGGCATTTAAATTTGGGTTGAAAAGCTATAAAGTAAGCCGAAGTGATACTTTCCAGTATTTTGATTGTCTTGTTAAGGACTTTAATTGCCTACTAAATTAGTTAGAAACTAAAGCTTCTATTGAGGTTTATAAGCAGAGAATTAAGTTCTGTTTGGGGAAGATTAATTTGGCAACACAATACAGAAGATAAGAGAAAAGAGAAAGAAGAAGTAGAAAGAACAGCTAGTAGGTTACTATAATAAACAGCAGGGCTAAAGGACAAGAGGGTCACAATGGCACTGGTACCATTCACTGTAAAATGCCTTCGTATTATTAGTTTGTTATCCAGACAGAGCTATCAAACAGGGAATTAGAAATTCATTACTGGAGCTCAGAAAGAGTTTGGGTTATAAGAGTTTGGGTAAATTTGGTAATTATCTATTTAAATGTGCTAATGATAGATGGAGGTATGGATGAAGATAATGAGGAAAGAAAGACGAAGGGAGAGGAGAGAGAGAGAAACAGAGAGATTTCTTGATATTTAGAAGACTCAGAACTAGAATTTAAGATTTACTGAAACACAGAGGGGAAGAAAAAGATGGAAAAAATGACAGAAGTTAGAGAATCTTGTTGAAAGACTTAATCCCTAACTTATTTTCATATTTCTGAAACCTTTAAAAATCAGACATATTTTATTTATTGGCAAACAAAAGAAAAATACACATATCCTTGGAAACGTTTATGTTTCAGTGCTTCCTTTTGTTACTTGTGCATGTCTAAATCACTAACTAAGCTGGATTTTCCATAACTAACTTCAACAAAAACAGGCTTTACAATGAGTTTCAAACAAAGAAATGTGGGCTACAAAATAAGTAACAGCATACAGAGAAGGAAATCCTTCTCCTTTATATTTATACTTAAGGAGCATATCGTAAGAAAATTTTACAAAAGAAACCCATACATTTATATAAAGTAATGTGTATTTGTGTTGTTACTAAGGAGGAGATGTAAATAATACAAATACGCACAGTATGAGAATTGTTTAAGTGGCTTATAGATAGATTATTGCCACTGAACATGATAAATATGCAAGCTACATAGAAAGATATTCATGAGTTTACATAAAACATGCTTAAAAATTTAGTAAGTACAAGACCTAATGTGTGACCAATAAGTATTACCATGTAAAAACTGAGCAACTGGCATAGCACTGGAATAGAGCATAAATAATAATACAAAATCAGTTATATTTTATATTTCTGTATTGAGTTACATGGATTTGTTAAGTAGTCATCATGTTATTCTGTATGGAATATTTTATGTTCCTTGATTTTTATCTCAAGCTCCTTAAGTCACTGGGATATAATTTTTTAGTATATTTATAGATGCAACTTTATATAGTAATGTTATCAAGAATAATATTAAATTTATCACAGCACTATGGTAACTTATATTACAACCAATTATCTTATATATTGAGTCGGAAAACCCTTAAAAAAAAATAAACCTTGCTCTTTCCTATTGTACTGACCTAAACAAAGAATTGACATTTCATGTTAACCTCCATATTATGAAAGACACTTAGAATGTAAAAGTCTGGTTCACCTTTTCATAAAATAAGTTAGATTTTATTTCTTTTTTGGGATATGGCCCATGTTCATACAAATATACTATCAACTATACTATCATCAGAAACACACAACAGTGGCATTTTGATTAAGTGACATTTCCTGTAAAGAAGAAAAGGTACAAAACAACAAATACCCATTATGTCTTACGAGTCTTCCAATTGTATTTAGTAAAACTCCAACGTAAGCGTTATTCAAAGAACTTGAAAAAATAAACAAATAATAATGTTCTTCCCTGCTGGAACAACTTCAAATAGCAAAACAAACAAACAAACAGCTCTTTGCTCACACTTTCCCATAAACATTGGGTGAATTTACTAGTTTAATGTGATGCTTAAAATGCTGTATAGCACTGATGCACTAATCAGGTACCACTCTACAGCTCCTCATTTAAAGGACATGCACTGTCTGATCTTAGACTCCACTCCATGCCTCTAAATGCAACTTCACTCAAATTCTTTTATTTGGTAATGTTTTGGGAAAATATACTTACTATACCATTTTGGAAGGGCGATTCTAGTAACTATCAGAAACAACTATATACTTATAAGTATTTCAGGGAATCTGAAGGTGAATCTTCTCTACTTAACTGGGAGAAATTTGGTCCTATGTCATCTGCCAGAATATCCTCTCTCACGTAGGTATACCTTCTGGGCTTTCTGACTCTCTTTCTCTCATAATGGTCTCCCCTCTCATTAACTTTTATGTTTATTTAATTAACTATTGGGTGCTGATATGATTATCTCGAAAAGTCATTTACATTTAGATGTAAGTTTCTGTTGGTTTAATCTAACCAGTAATAATGCAAATATTCCCTAGCATATCTGTTAGGGGGAAAAAAAAACATGTGAGCTGATACCATAATCCTCTTTCTGTTATTTTTATCCAAAGAAACAGAATTTGAAGGCCAAGTACACAAGAATTTTCCATATTGTAATCAAAGAAGCTTGAGACAAAGTCAGTAAGATCCCTATAGAATCTGCGCATAATCTCTACTGTGTCTACAGATGCCTCCCAGGGAGTACAGCTGAATGCCATGAGCTTTGGAAGAGCTCAGGAGTCTTTCTTTTGTCTTACTTAATTTTGTTTTTCAACCAGCATGTGGAGGGTTGATCAATGTGACACTACCTTTAATCCCTAAAACAGAATTGCAACAGACGTGAGAAAATAATATTCCCTCAAAGAGGGCTGGAGGGTATGCTCGAGGGAGAGATGCCTTTTAGTTAATGCCAGAAAGTGAAAGGAGTCTACGGTCAAAAGACTAACTGTACAGGGAGTTCTTTAATTATGAGGTTTCAGAAAGCATGCTGGAAAGCTTGGAGGCTTGGAGTGTTTTCCAGCCTCACTGTTGACAGGAAGAAAGAGAATGAAATAGTTTTGGGCCAGTACCAATCATACCTAAATTTCTCCTGACACAGAAAACATATACGCTGAAGACAGGCTGACCAGCTCCAGAGAACAGATGTGATGTCACTGAAGACTGAGACACTCCCAGGCAGTTCACTGCGCTGCTGCAGCTGGTGTGGTGATGTGCCTGTGAACACGCTTGCATAAGACAGGGGACATCTGCCACCATGGAATCTATTTAAGTTACTGGAGGGCTGGGCTGTCTGCTTTTTCCTCATTTAAACCTAATGAGGAAGAATTCATAGGGGCTTAATATGTATTCCCAAGTTTGGGGGGGGGAGTAGAGGAAGAAAGGCCAAGATACATTATGAATTAGCTATAATTCTACTTTACAGCTGAAAGCAAGGCTGCATGAGTTTCTCGGGAACCAGGGGAGGGCCTGGCCTGGAAGTCCAAAGGGGACTTTGTGAAGGTAAAAAGTAGCATCGGCAGAAGACTGGCACAACTGGATTCCCGGGGGCAGAATGAGGAAAGGTAAGCAGTCATCCAGCTGGAAGAACATGCATCATTCCACTTTACATAAAGCACACTCACTCAAATATTCCTCAATGGGGGCTTTCAGTTCCAAAAATCAGCCCAAGCCAGAGATTCTTCTTTATCCTTCCTATAAAGAAACTTCTTTTCAGTGCCATCCAAACCTATCACATAAGAGATTTCCTGTGTGCCTTCTCTGCCCTGCCCTTTTTTCCTCACACACCTAACCACGAGGAGCCAGAGGCAATCTGGCCAAGCCTGGGCAGCAAGTGGAGAAATGGAGAGGAAGCCCAATAAGCAGCCATTTTACATTTTACATTACAGGCTTCCACTTGCCAGTAGGAAGGAGAAGGCAAAGTTTTGAAGAAATTTTACTCTCAGTGAACTGCAGAAATTCTGCTACCATATGGAACTGTACATTGAATTTTAAATATGGGATTATTGTGTGGCAAAGGGTATCCATCAGGGCAGGAAGACTTACGGCAGGATTAAAATAAAGTTGTTTCATGATTTGGACATGGGATCCTTATTTAACGTGCTGATTACAGTCTAATTGGTTACACTGTTAGGTTTCAATGTTGAAGCACAGCTTTGCAGACATATCTTCTGTTTTAGAAACACCGTCAAGAGGATAGCCCTACAGGCTCCAGGTGGAAAGAAAAAGCCTAATACATTTTTTGAAGTGACTGGGGTCTGAGATTTAGTGGGTTGGTTTGTTTGTTTTTAAGTAACTTTGTTGGGAGGGTCGGGCTAGGGTTGAGGGTAGGGAATTGCTACTGTTACTATTTACAGTTACTAGTCAACCAAACATGTCTTAGATACTGCTTTGTTCCACAGAAAACTGACTATGAAATTAAGGGTCCACAATACTGATGATGTGGCAAAAAAATCATGTCTAGAAACAACCATTACAAAAAGAAATGTTAATATTAGCACACTAACCAGTCTTCCTCAAATGTACTCTAGGAGTTCCGTGGATCTGAATAGGAAAAGGAGTTTCCCCTAGGGGCATTTGGCATTATCTGGAAACATTTTTGGCTTTGACAACTTGGAGGAATGCTACTGCTTTCCAGTGGATAGGGGCCAGAGTTGCTGTTCAACATCCCAAAATGCAGAAGACAGCTCTCCTCAACAAAGAATTATTCTACCTCAAATGGCAAAATGCCAAATGGGCACCTGCCCAAAGTATAGAGGCCGAGAAACCCTGAAGCAGGCAAGGAGGAGGAGAAATACGGATAAGCATTTTAGAATTAATATTTTGCTATTAAATACAGTGGGGATGTATGTCTGTTATTTCAGGGATATTTGGCAATCTACCTGTTAGCTGAAGTGACACGGGGTGAGATTCATAAAATGAAAATATTATTCTACATTAGCACGACTAGTAAAAATTAATTTCCACTTTGTTTTCTGTTCTACATATTTGTTGTTTTTGCTTCCCTGGCTTTTCCTCCCTCCTTTTGTGGAAACACCTCAAGTTTGCTTTGAGACACTTTCCTGTCCCTACAAACTTGTGAAATGCCGCTCAAGATGCCCTGCTCTGCCCTGGTCCAGAGGTGCATCTGTGACTTAAGCTAGGTCAACCACACTTCCTGGCAACCCGTATCTTTGGTGAAGTGATACCAGGATACTAGAGAGTTACCCTAGGCCCTGAAGAAAATGGTGCCTTCAACCGTTTTTTCTTTTTCTTGGATAATTTCAAGATTCTCATCTAAAATATTCACTTTATTATTAAGGCCACAATTTAATTTCATATTTTATGCTTAGTTTTATAGCAACCCCACTCAGTGAGATATAAATAAAATACTTAGCAAATTATAAACATTCATTCATAAATAATAGCTTCTATATTTTATTGAACAAGCTAAAAGTCCCTAGGTTCTGCATCATTAGATATTTGAGCCATTTGGGGTCAAAGTAACGAACTCATGACAGTGTACATCCCCCAAACAAAACAACAAGAAAACACACTGAAACCAAACATTACTTACTATGCTTCTGATTATTGCATTTTGTTTCAATGGCTTCACAGTTTTACCAGTTTTTCTAACCTGTTCCTTTTATTTGTCTTTGGGGCACTATTCATAGAACTCTCTCAGTTCAAAGAAATGTATAATACCTTTTTTTCTCAGTCAGTTCAACACCAGATTCAAAAATCTTGCTTGAAAATTCCATTATTTGCTCCAGCTTCTGCTAGTGACCTTAGGTTGATTTGTTGCCTCAGAAGGATAAAGTTATTCTAAGCACAAATAAAAGGGAATACTAGATCAAAAATCTGACCTTCCACAGGCAGCATTACTATAGTTTCTGCATGTGTCTTAGGTAGTAAGTGACTTTCACAATAACATCTGAAACGTGGCTTTCTGGTGATCTCAGTTTAACATGAGTATCTGATACTCTGGGGCTTTGAAATGTTCAAATCAAAAGTAAGGTAGGGAAGAACCAGGATTTTATGCTAAACATGTGACTATTTACTGAGGCTCATGAAAGGCCTTTTGTACTGAGGAGAATGCTAGTTAATGCCCCTTCTTGCTCTGATTGGGAGTTTGAATTCAGTAGAGAAATCATTATTGACTTAGACAAGTTATTTTCGTAGATCAATTTCCAATATATCCTGCCGACTTGCCGATAAATTAGAATGCATGGCAATCATTCACGAGTTAACTGATTTGAAAAGATCTAAGTGGATTAGTTTAAGTTTTTAAAATTAAGGACTTTAACTGAGAGACTGGAACTCCAAGGATAAGCTGCAGGGACACAGTGTGCCCTGGTAACAGCTCAGAGTACACCGCTTTTCACTTAAATGTATTGACGCTACTTTCTAGGTTGTGATGATAACCTGCTAGTCATACAAAATACAGTTTATAAAAGTTCGTCTATTTAAAAACCACTTTCCTTTTGCTCTCTTGCAAAGCTAGACAGAATAATCAATGCCAACCAAACCTTCACACGGATGACTGCAATACAGCATTTCAATCCAAACACCTGTTAGAGCCTAATTAAAATACCCTTTAAAAACCAGTCTTTTCTAAAACTACACTACACAAAAATCGATGTTTATGAAGTGATGCTTGTAGGACTGCAACTGCTTCAGACTGGGCTCTCATGCTGGCAATGAGGTTTTGTGTCTTTTTTCTTTCTTTCTTCCTTTTTTTTTGCCAATAAGAACTTACTGTCCTGTAGTTACAAAACATCTAAATTCCTCCCACAACTAATGTGATATATTTATAAGACTTGCATTGCATAATGTTTGAGAATAAAGGAATGGCACGTGTACCTATGTGCGTGACTGTGTGTATAATGCTACCACCATAAATATTCACTTTATCATTCTTTAAAGACAAGGGACAGGAATTCCTGAGAAGGAGTGGCATCCAGATACGATATGCAGTAGAATGTCTCCTTGTCAATAATGCATTGGTCTTTGCTGGTGAGTTCAGGGTATCATGCATATTACAAATGTCAGAACACAAAAGGGTCATACTGTTCATCCCGTTCACCTTGCCCTTCTCAGAGCAGAGCCGCACAATGTTAAATGGCAAAGCTGGACTGCAAATGCTGGTCTCTGAAATCCAAGGCCTGTGTCCCTCACCCACCTTATGTTTCCCCAAACCACTAGATCAGAATCATTTTGGTGATGGCACCTAGGAAGCTGAATTTAGTCTGATCGACAACTTATGTCCCCACCCCCCAAAACACCCCAAAACTTGTTTGTATGCACCCCCAGGATGAGAACCACTCACTAGTAGGTGTGTTGTGCTGTGCAGGGGAGTGTCAGAGCAGTGCTTCTCAGACTTGAGCGAACATCAGAATCCCCTACAGAGCTGTTTAAACAAGGACTCCTGGGTCACTCGCAACAACTCTGATCTAACCAGTCTGGGACAGAGTCCAGAAATTTGTAATGCTCCTAAGGGAGGCTAATGCTCTAGTCCCAGGGAAACAAACCTCTATGGAGACTAAGGCCACAAGTGCTAAACTCAGAGCAGAGGTTTCTCTACGAGTAGAAGCTGCTACACGTAACAGCAAAGACCATGGGTGAGGGGACAACAGAAGGCTTTGTTTCACCCACGGCGGGATTACTCAATATCCTATCAGAGGCCAGTATCCTTCTATTCTAACTCACATTTGACAATGTCAACAAGTGACACTAGTTAAAAGTGAGCCTCCCCAGCTGAACCATGCAAGTGCTTGTGCTCTGGCTGATCTAGATTCTGGCTTGTCATAGATATAGCCCTGCCCCGTGGTTTCCATCTTTGGTGCATCTTTTGAATGTGGCCTTGGCATAAAGAAGGCAATCTGCCCTGGTTTTCCTGTGACTTTCCCAGTTTTAAAACTGAGAGGCTAATGCCATGGTAAGCCCCTAAGTCCTAGGGAAACCAAGAAGATTGGCCACTCTTCCTTGCCATCCCCCTCCCATCAAAAGGGAGAGTCTAATTCACCTCTCGTGAGTCTTTGCTATTCTTGTGACCTTCTTGTACCAACAGATTGTTCCTGAAGGGATGCTACACCTCTTGCAGGACAAGGTCGTAAAAGGCGGAGTGGCTGCTGCTGCTCTTTTGGAACACCTGCTCATCTAAGAGATGTGGGGCATGCTCTTCCAGAAAGCTGACACCCTGCCGAGAGAAGCCAGCCCCGCATGGGAAAGCCACATGCAAGCATCCCAGTTGTCAGTTCTAGGAACGTTTGGACTTCAAGTAATCACGCCCTGTAATAAAGTTTCCAGATGATTCCATTCCTAGTCATTCAGATCACCTTCAATGTTCAAGTCTTCTCAGCAGGAGGGGCCATAGGCATCCCAAAGCAAAAATAAACTGATTCCCCTATGCCTTGGATGAATGGCTGACCCCAGAAGTCATGAGCAGAAATAAAATGACAGTTTATGTTACTAAATTTAGGGTGATTTATTATGCACCAATAGGTAGTCGTAACCCCATCTAATTGAAAAGGTATCAGCTGTGTCCTGATTTAGACGTGGCTCTGTGAAGATTGCTGTTCAAGCATGCTGCTTCTCAGTTGAATGTAATCTTTCATCCCTTTGATTCTTTAATTTATTCCAACCCAGTAATCTAATCTTTCAGAATTTTTTTTCAAAACAAACCTTCATACACACTAACTATTCATCAGCCATTACTTTAATTCAATCACTTATATTATTCTATGCAATATTCACAACACCCTGTGATGCCATCATTCCCCATTTCCCAGATGCCCAGCTTGACAATTTATAAGCACTGGATTCCGTTTCACTCCGAATCCTTGTTTTTAACGATTGTACTATATTCCTCAGGTCCCATCTTCCCCTGGTCTTTTCCTGGTAATCCTGAAGCTGGATTGAAACTATGCTTAAAAAAAGATGCAATTTTCCTTGTATACCTATCTTATTTTAAAATTACGTCTTCTGCACGCAGCAACACCCTATACCCTCACTATACTGGAAAACAGATATTAATATTTTATATGTAGAGATATTTGCCAATTTGACATGAAAGTGTGAGTTATTAAACACAGTAGTATTTGCTAGCATAATGTAGGGAAAAAACAAAGACCTCAGGGTTAGAATGAACATGGCTCTTATCCAGGTTCTGTCACGTTCTATTGCTGAATACGTCACTTTATACTTTCTCAGACTCAGTTTCCTTATTTGTAATAAAAGAATGATGACGATAATGAAAACAACTGTCCCATAATACTATGATCATTATCTGAGAAAATACCAAGTGCCCAGAAGAGCAGCTGCCACATGGCAAGCTCTCTCATTGCAGCTACTAGTAACTTGAAGAAGCTCTGGGAGATCTGCTGCTAGACCGAGGCGTTTCAGTGACCCCCCAGGGTAAGGACTGCAGATGGAGTAGCGAGGTTGACAAGACTTTGTATGATGCTGGCATGAACAGACGGGCCCAGACATTGGCGTCCACACACTGCACTGACTGCCAGCATTGGAAAGGTCTTCTACTCCACCCAGATACAGAGAGATAAAAGGATTAGTTGGCAGCTGCTATTATCCTATGTCTGCTTGTGGGCAAATTTGTTCATTTTCAGATCAACAATGCAGATAATTCCATATTTCGCTCCAACTCCCATAATGTGATTTTGGACCATGCCAGTAAATAAAAGGGCAGAAGTTTATCTGCACATTGGTAAGGCAAAAGACCAAAAAAAAAAAAAGGAGAGAGAGAGAATGGAAACGTGGGTCTGTTCTTCAGGTTAACTGTTCTAAGCTGGATGTCAATAGTTCAGGAAGAAGGAAGCCAACAACCCACCCAGGCCTGTAAGCACTGTGCACACACACACCCGTCCGTGTTTCTCAGCCTAGAGCTGCATGTTAGGAAGGAGCTAGGAGATTTTAGAAAGGACACGTGCTGCCAACCTGAACCCAGCGAATCAACACTCAATTCTGTGTCCACATGCAATTCTGAAGTACACCTTGTAGTTGGGAGCTTTGCTCCACAATAATGAACACAGAGATGTACCTTTATTTGTTTTTTAAGGCTAGGATAAGGACTTCTACCTTGAAAACCACCCACTAGCTTTTAGTGTTATTAGTCCAAGAGCAATGAAGGAGACCATATGTCTCTAACTCACACAAGCATCAAGAATAAGAGATAATGTCATTCTATTTCTTTAACATGAATCATCAGGCTCTAACTTGCTTTCTTTAAAATTGGTTTCACTGATGAGCTAACTGAGCCAGTGTACTGGCTGCCTCTTCCATAAGAATAAGGCCCCTTTAAGGCTAAGTGCTGCAGAACAGATAGTTACTGTAGATCCATTATCATGGTTATTTCCCAGTGTTTAATTAGAACTAAACTATGAATAACTTCTAATAGTGTTTTTAATGTTTTTGACATTTGAATTTCTACTCCTTATAGAACTGCATGAGGTTATTGTTGTTTCTGGGTCATGCTTTCAAAACCTTACAAACTGGAAAAAGAAAAACCCTTTTGAGGAAATGTGGAATATAATTCACTAAAATCTACTTAATGATTAGGGTTTTTATGAATAAATGTTTTTCGTTAATCATTTTCAACATCAAGGAATTAGGAAAACAAGCAAACATCATTTAACACCCTTATGATCAAAGTAGGAAAAATTTACATTAAGCCACTAATCTGCCACATTACCATTATTAATATTTTTATTATTACTTGATATTCAAAGTATTTCAGAGTTCTAAGCATTTCCTTTAGTTTCCTTCCCACTTATCTAAATGAATAGGTAGAAAAACACACTGCCCACAACATCCAGTGTTAAACAGTTCTAAACAGAATGTTTAAAACCTTTATTAACCATCCACCCCTTGAATATTTTCAAATGCCAGCTCTATCACAAGCAGCCCACTAAGCACTGCAAAGTACACAAAAGAATTGTTACCAAACAGCAAGTGGGGTCCCACTGCCTGCCACCACCCTCTAGGCAAAATTCTAGAGACAAAGGTTTGGCCATAAAGGAAAGGCGTCTTTACTCAAAAGCTACACAATATTGGAATAACAACTTTCCACAATGCATTAGCCACTTAAGCCTATCTATTAAGGCTAAACTCTTTAACAACTCAGTTTCCCTATCATTCCCCCTGTTAGTTTTTAATTACTATCTCATTGCTACAGGATTAGTTTACAAACTAAAATAACAAAAGACACAAAACCTACACCATTTTGGAAGAATGGCTGGCTTCTGCCTCAGAGCTCATCCCCTCTAGAACAGCCAAAGAATAACCCTGCCACCCTCTCTCAGGTCAGCCCAATCCTAGGCTGTGCCAGGAGTTTCTTCTCCCGTCCGAAATCCACCCAAAATATCATCCTTTGGGAAACACAGGCAGCTGCAGCATGATTATCCAGACATCCTCTAGGAAGTGAGACCAAGACCCAGTCTTTGTCCTCTTTTTATTTTAAATCCTCTGGCCCATAAATAATGATGAGCATTCAGATTCTCAGCTAATCCCATCCTAGACTGTTTACTGTTGCCTCCAGCAACCTCTTCCTACGCCCTGGCAACTCCTCCTCAGTGAGCTGATCAGATCTCCCCGTATCAGAATCAGCAAGCACAGTATGCTGATGATATAATTCATAGACAGTAATTTCATACATGTATTTCACACAACTACTATATGTATAGAATAATAAATATGAGATTATTTATAACAATACAGAATGTTTTTTCCTTCCCAAGTCTCATTTATTGAGTCTTACCCTGCACAGTCTGGCAGTTCCATAGCCATATTGTAGCCACACTCTCTTCTCCATTAATCCGTACACATGACCATATTTACAGTGATCACTTCAGACTTTTCTCTGAATATCGATACAAAAACGTTCCTATTTTTCACCCCAACTTCCTTCTAGATCTAGGGTAAGAAATAAACGATCTTGGTCTAAATGTGCCCTGCAACCTGATTTTGTGCAGTCCATTAGTGCAGATTTTTCCATTTTTTAATAATTGGTGGAGGGGGAGAAGAAGACTTCATGCTGTGAAGACAATATAAAATTCAAATTTTAGTGTCCATAAAGTTTTATTGGAAAGCAGCCACACTCATTCATTTACATATTGTCTATGGCTGCTTCCCACTACAACGGAGTTGAGTAGCTGGGATACAGACCTTACAATGCCTTCACAGACAGAAACACTGACTATCTGGTCCTTTACAGTAAAAGTTTTCGACTCCTGCTCTAGATCATTTCAATTACCAGCCTTTTGGGCATGGCACCTGTGCATCCTATAGGTATGGCAAACTTCATATGCTAAAAGTTAATGCATTATCTTTCCTCACAAACCAACTTCTTTTCCTTTCAGTAATGATGTAATTTGTGACATCTTTACTTTTACCTCTTATCAATGATCAAGTTCCAAATGATCCTGCTCGGTCAATGTTTCTCACATTAGCAGTGCTAGGGTGATATGAAGTTAAAATATGCCCAAGAAATTCTGATTGACAGGTCACCTTCACTGTCCTTAGTAAAAATCTACTAGAATTACTGATTATCTTACTCCCTGATTTAAACTCTGGTCAGTTTTATAAACACCTCTGTAATTTGGCATATGCCTGCATGTTCAGATACTCTTCTTATAGAACCCTTTCTATTATAAAATCTCGACACCCAGAATGACCTAGAAATTCTCAAACACCACCAACTGCCTCAATTTAATGTACTGTTTCAGACCTGTGACCACACCTTCAGTTTCCCAACTACTTTGGTGTGGTAAAATACGTTTAATCTCTGGAATCACCTGTTCTGCAAAGCTTTTTCCAGCTGCCCATATCCTCTGCAATTGATGAATCTTTCTTCAATGCTCTCAATGGAGCCAGAAAAATAGTTCACTTAATTACTGTTATTGATTAAATGCTCACTGTCCTTTGCTAGACTGTAACCTCCTCAAAATCAGGGACTAAGTTTGTATCCCCAGAGCCTAGCATTTGGAAAGCATTCAAAAAATGTTGGCAGGGAAACAAAAATAAAAAGGAAAGAAAAGAAAAGGAAAAAGAAATAAAAAACAAAAACAATCAAACAAACAGCAACAATACAAAAACAAAAACAAAAACAAATACAAAACAAAAACAAAAAAAACCCTGTGCCCTGGCTGGTGTAGCTCAGTGGATTGAGCATGGGCCTGTGAAGCAAAGGGTCACCAGTTCGATTCCTAGTCGGGGCACATGCCTGGGTTGAGTACCAGGTCCCCAGTAGGGGACACGTGAAGGGCAACCACACATTGATGTTTCTATCCCACTCTTTCTCCTTCCCTTACCCTCTCTTTAAAAATAAATAAATAAAATATTTTTTAAAAACTTAAAGGAATTATATCTATCACCCTCCACTGACTATTAGGTAAGTATTTTCTTCATTGAAAGCTCACAACCTTCATGAATGATTTAAGGTGGATTATTATGTCCCAAAGTGCATTTTATTAGTGACAAGTTGCTGATATTTGAAGGGACATATTTCAATCTGTCATGATACTTTCAACAGCCCCCTAAAAATTTAAAAGTGAAAAATAATCTTCACTCTATTCCCTATCAATCTCAATATTCTTTATCAATAGTCAACTCACTCACTAAACAATGTCTTTTATATCAGAATGCTTATTTATTGAAATGCAAAGCAAATACAAAATGCTATTCAGAGTTATGGATTTGACTGCTTTTAGAAAATAATCTTCAAAACAAAACTTAGCAACTAACTCACAAATGTGAGACTTTTGGTCTTGTAATTTTCTTTTACATTAACTTGTTACTTTATAATAAGAAAGTGGTTTCTAGCTTATTACATACATTTTGCAGAGAGAACATTGCAACAAGTTTCCTATATACCCAGCACTCAGTTTCTCATATTTGTAAAATCTTTTATTACTATATGGCACACTTGTCAAAACTAATAAACCAATATCAATACATTATTATTAACTAAACTCCATAGTTTATTTGGATTCCATTAGCTTTTTCCTAATGTCTTTTCTTTTTCTGTTCTAGGATATAACATTATATTTAGTTGCCATGTCTCCTTAGTTTTCTCTAGACTGTGATACTTTCTTGCTCTTTACTTGTTTTTAAAGAGCTTGACAATTCTGAGGAATGCTGGTCAGATATTGCATAGAATGTCCCTAAATTTGTGCTTTTCTCATGTCCTTTTCTCATGGTAAGGCTGGGAATGTGAATCTTTGGAAGGATGACCGCAGAAGTGAAGAGCCATTGCAATCACATCATTGCAAATGCATGTACTGTTAAAATGTCTAATTGGTGATGATGATTGTGTTGGTCATCTGACCGAGGTAGTGTTTCCAAAGTTTCTCCACTGCAGACTTATTTTCCTTTATCATTTTCATGCTACATTCTTTGGTATCAAGTTACTGTAGCCCACACCGAAGGTGTTCGAATTGAGCTCCATCTCTTTGAGAGGCGATATTTACACAACTTATTTGGAATTCTTTTTTACAGGTGATTTGTCTCTCTTTCTCGATTTATTTGTTTAGTAAATCATTTGTTTTTATCAGCATGGATTTACTGATACTCATTTCAAATTGTAGGTTGCAATTTAATGTTGCAATTAAATGTGCAATTTAATCTGTTGCACAAATGATTTTAGCTTTGGCCATGGGCGTTCTTTTGGGTTGATTGTTCTGGTGTTTCTTTGACATAACCTCATCATTTCATTTTTTCAGCATTTCCTTACTTTTTGTCGCTATAAGATTCTCCAACCTTATTATGTGTATTTCCTGCCCCAGCTCCAGAACAAGACATTTCTCCAAGGAACCTGGTTCATTTTAGTGGAGAATCGTATTAAAAACAAGGAATTGGGGGCTAGATGTTTTTAGATTTTTGACTTTAGCTCGAAATTTGTGAGAAAGGTATTGACCAGTCAACTTTCTGGATAACCATTTCCATTAGAGTCTAATTTCCATTAGAGTCCATCACTCCTAATGAATATGAATACAAGCATATTCACATACATATGTATTTCTACCAATAAAGAGGCAAACCATTCCCAGATTCTCTGGCTTATAATTATGCAAAAAGCGAAGACTTCTTAGAAAATGAACCAAACCACATCTGCAAATGATAACTGTAATGTAAGAATATCCATACCTACTCAAAAGATTCAATATGCTTTCAACATCAAGTAATCGATCTCAAATATAGACTATAGAAATGAGGTTATAAAGGAAAACAATTATGCTCAGGAACCATTACAGCTCATACTTCCCATATCTGGCTTTCCATTGTTAAGTTTTACAAACAAACCTGTCCCTTGGGGCAGCAACTGGGGATCCTGGAAAGCATGCATAAATCCCAAATATGAGGAACTATACGTAAACATCGATTTAAGAAATGCAAATCATGCAAAGGTAAACTGCTTCCGCGGGTGGCTTTGAGATTCAGTGGGTGGGAGACAGAAGACACCAACATGCTTTTTCAATGTTTCTAGGAAAGAAGGGTTCTTCTCCTTGAAACATTCTAGGAGATAAATTAAACTAATTAATAATATTTCATAGACATAAAGTACTTTTTAATTTTTCCAAGTATTTCCACAACCATTATGGTGTAGCCAAAGAAGTTGTATAGTACACCAGAAGAAAATTAGCAAACGATGGGGCAGTAAATAGACTGTGAAGGCTCACTGATAGTTTGGGGGGAGAAAAGTATGGTAATCATCCTCCACTCTCCTCAGAATTCAAACTGTGGTCTAACAGAACACTGTATTGGGTCATTAGTTCCTGGCATAGATCTCCTAAACCCCTGGGATAAGGGTGTTTTTGGTTATTCATTACCAGTCTCTTTCTACCACACAGAAGTTTATACTAAAGAGGTGGTGACAGTGGGTGGGCCCCTATGTGAGGCTAGTTACAGGAAAGACCAAACACATGCTTAGGGAGTGGAAACTTTCAACCTCATCCCTCAACCTCCTGGAAGTGAGTGTCTGGGAATTGGCTTAGAAAACTTGTAAACAAGGACGTTCAGATAGCTTCCGAGTTAGTGAACACACGGAAGGGCTGGCAGAGTGTGCACCCAGCCAGAGAGCTCCTGAAGTTCTGCCGAACCTCACCCTCCATCCCATATAGTGCCTTATAAATCAGTTCTACTCGGCAGTTCCTGACTTGTACCCTTTGTAATAACGTTGTGATCCTAAGTAGAGCACATTCCTGAATTCAGAGTTCTAGCAATTGTTCTACTAAATTATTGAAACCGAAGTAGTGGGAAGGGAGTCATGGGAACTTTCTAAATTTGTAGGCAGCTGGGTAGAAGTGTAGTCACCTACGCATCTATTTGTATCTGGTGTCTGAGATGGAGACAGCCTTCTTGGCTGAGCTGTTCAACTGTGGGTCTGCTCTTATTCTGGGAGTTAGTGTCAGAATTGAATTGAATTGTTAGATGTTTTAGTTGTCAGAAGGCACAAACAATATAGAAACAATCTTTAAAATTGAGAACATTTATTAAAGATATAACATTTTGTCCCTAAATACTCTTTAATTCAGATTATTTTTTAATTAGTGCCTTCAGTTCAGTGGTAAGAAAAACAAAACAAAGTAACTATTGTCATTAATTTGAAACTGCAACTGAGAGCTTCTTTTTTTTTCTTTTAAAGATAACATTAGGCACCAATAGCACCTTAAATATGTTTTTAGTAAGAAAGGAGAGTAACAACCCAAGAGAAAAACACTAGGAATATATAAATTTATATTTGTATAAATACAAATCCATAAATATGTTTTTACATAAATTAAAAAAAAACTTGTGAGGATACAAATTATTCCCCACCAGAGAGGAAATGGTGCTATGATGTCACAACATGTTGAACTCTAAATGGAATGGTAACATGGTACGTCACCTCAAACTTGTTGAAAATTTGAGGAAAAGCATTTTATAAGTAAGTTTAAAAGCAGGGAATAAGGAATTAGAAAACTCTTAGAAAGACGGTGTAGGTAACTTCCTGAAAGAGTGGCTTGGGGAGCCTGCCCAGGAAGGAACAGAGATAGAACCATCCATGTCCCTTTTTACCAGAACTGAAACAACATCCTTTATTGTGAGACTCTGACCTTTTATCATTCTGCTTTTCATCATTGGATAGAAAATATCATTTCCTCTTATGAAATGAAGGCAATAATAATTTTGTTTATATGTATATTATATATATGATAAATTAATATCCTTACTTGGCAGAAATTTAAAAAAAATATTCAATCTTGTGTTTCTCAACCCTTGTTTATGGATATATGTATATTTTTTGTCAAGTTTTCCTTTAACTTACAAGTAGTCTCCTTTAGGGCATGTAATCTTAATTGTTAGGGTAATTTGGGTGAACTGTGTGAAGGATAATAGATTAAGTAATAAGAGTGGAACATAGAGCTAGATAAAAACCATCGGCATTATTTATCACCGAAAAGCAATGAATTTACTTCGGTCCTTGATGTTAGTTAATATCAGGTAAATCTCAACGGGGACTCAATGTGGACGGCTGTGCGCATCCTTGACTGGGAAGAGGTAGTCACTGCCACAGAAAAGTCCATCCTGATTTAGACCAATGAGGGAGGGGACCTGACAGAAAACCTGAGAGGATCTTTGTTTGATTTTTGCATTAAAAATCAATGCCATTCTAAGGAGAAATAATGAATTCATTGTTTAATAGATATTAGATTGAGTCTGTAAAACATATATGTTAGAGAAGTCTGTTTTATTATTTTGTTTGTTTCACCCATCTTGTGAAAAACCCTTGAGACCTTTACTAATTGTTAAATAAATGTTAAGAGTTTCATTTTAAGGCAAGGGGTTTCCATAAATTCACTTATTAGTTTTGTAACTTTGGGCACATTACCTCACTCTCTGGGTCTCAGTTACCTTGGCTATAAAATAGGGAGAATAGCATGTACTACATAAAGTTGTTGTGAGTCTATAAAAGCAGTACTTTATAAAGTGCACACAGTGTTGCCTAGCACATCGTACATTTAATAAATAGTAGTAACGCAAACTATCAGTAATAGAAGTAACATTAGAGTCAAGAGATAAAAGGGCTACAATTATCAAAATTCCCTTAATTTGCTTACCAATGCAAATTCTGTTTCACCACCACCAGACTGAAAAACCAGAATCTCAGACAGAGATGGGCCACGGCAAATGCATCCCAGGTTACTATTACATATCTGAATGTGATGCCCACCTCACCCTTAAGTTGATACTGGTTTACATTAGTCTCCATGTTTATGGAGACTAATCTTCTTTAAGATATATTCATTACTCAGGGAAATCAGTGAATCCTAGATTATTAAATCTTGCCCTGGAGAGTTCAGACTGTAGACCAGGGATGCCAAGCTCATTTTCACCTAGGGGCCACATCAGCCTCACAGTTGCCTTCAAAGGGCTGAATTTAATTTAAACTCCTTAACAGTTAAGGAATAGTTACATTTTTGCAGTCCTAAAATTATTTCGGCCCTTTGAAGGCAACTGTGAGGCTGATGTGGCCCCCGGTGAAAATGAGTTTGACACCCCTGCTGTAGACTTTCTGCTAAATAACAATAGGAGAGGAGATCACAGAAAGTTGAACTGCTGGTAGGGACACTTCTTTGGGGCACAAAATAAGCTTCTTTTTTCTACAGCCAGAAGCTGGTGATGCCAAAAAAAAAAGGGGAGTTGTATGTGTTTTATAAAAGTAAGAAGCCAAGCCCTAAAACAGAATTCTTCTTTGAGCAAAACTATCTACCTGGTAATTCCACACATGTTGAGACTTGACTCATAAAGATTTTTCCATATTTAATTTTATATATTCTAACTAAATGCAATGAACAGACCAAATAAACTAACTATGGCATCTGCACTCTAAAAAACAGTTAAAAAAATATACCATATAATGCATCAGTGTAACATCAATGTTAACTAAGCAGAATTTAGAGAAACCAAAACAAACTTTTTTCTTTTTTTAATATTTCCAAAAACTCTCCTAACAAGTAAATGAAAACACAGTAATATGGCCACCCTCAAATTTGTTATTTTTCATCCTGGGGGGCCTCCCAACATATAAACTTCCACATCTAAGTTTTAAATTGCTTTGGAAAAAGTTATATACTAACATTATATATTTTAGCTATGACTTTTTCTTCCATAAACATATGCATAACTACATAATCAGTTTTGGACAAACTAAAAGCTCTTCCATTCTTTTTTCTACTTGTATGGCAAACAAACCTTAATTATTTCATGTTCAGAGTGTCTTTCAAGATTTAAAAAGTAAACCATTGCATCCATTACGTTATGCCAATAACACATAAACAGTTTCACATGTCATTGGAGAGGGATATCTCAAAAGGAGAAAAAATAACTTTAATGTATTATTTCTGGAAACAGTAGTCTAGAGAGAAATTCTCCAAAAATCTCTACCCAAGTTACTCTGTAGTAACTGTCCTCTAAAATTGACACTCGAATGCATTGAATCAAGAATCTCAATTTGTTATTCACATTACAGGTACCTAATAATTGCTCTTGAAATAAATACATTTCCCTTTCTGAGCTTTACATCTTTGTTCAACTAAGTTACTGCTAAAGGTTTTCGCAATTTCTTGGCATAACATGACTTTTGTTTAAATAACTATACTTAAAAAGAAACAAATAAAAATTGGACATTAAAATAATATATGTGATAAAACAGTAGATAACAAGATAAAATTACACATATTTCAGAATAATAGATATAAAGCATTTAATTCAAATTTCAATTACAGAATGACTAAAAATGCCATTGGTGATCGTTGGAGGGGAGGTGGACATAAGGGGACTAAATGGTAATGGAAAAATTACAATAAAGATTAAAATTTAAAACATGCCATTTGGTGCACTTCTTAATATACTTTCATAGTTAGGAAACTTGCTCTATCTAAAATTATATTTTGGCTTTTCCTGTTTGTTGAAGAGGTGACACTATCTAAATAGTATATTGACAAACATTTCTGGAGTTTCCTTCTGTATTTAAATTTCCACTTAAATACAATCCTATATAACATGGAAGGTATTTAATGCTGTTAACAAGAAGTAATAGCGCTGTCCAAATAGAGTATCTATTTTAAGTGTAAAATGCTGCAAAGAAAATGCTGTCTCAAGAGATCCCGGAGAACTAGTATTTTTAGGTTTACATTTCATCTGTCGTTAACAATACGATTTCCCTGCACAACCTGAAACTGCGGCCTAGAACAAAATTAGGCAAAGGGATCTAAAATGGATCAGACTATTCCCTTAGTTACTCAAGTTAACTTCATTATCTCACTAAGAATAGTAATAGAAACTGAAGTCTGATAGCAGAACCCATCCTACTCTCTTTATTTCACTGATTATAGGCATGTAGTAAGCTGGATAATAGCATTTAAAACTGGGGCAAGAAACTCGATTATTTAATTTACCTTAAAATTCAGTGTCTATACCTTTAAAATAAATAATAAGTCAAATTGGTTGTGAAGATAAAAGGAGTTAAAAAACCTAAGGTGCTTAGCAGAGAGCATACGGCCCATGGCACGGATTCAGTAAATATTAAGAAAATGTGGCCTGACCACCACGATGTTCTGGGTCAAAGAATTCCTCTGGTTATTGGTTTTATCAACACCTGAATCAATGGGCACTACTACATTCCTATTAGGAGTAAAGATTCGATGTCCACAAGAGGAGAAATGAGAAAAATTAAATTATGTTGAAAACTTGCCTGAATATGCTAGATATTATGTCATATAAATCAACTGAATATTTTTCAAATCAATCTGTTTTTGCCAAAGCATTCTGTTTACATGTAATGTTTTTATACCTAAAATACCCACGGCAGTGTTTACTGAAATATGAAAATATTTTAAGCAGTCTTCAAATTAGGAATAAACTACATGTGTTTGGTTATGTTGATTGCATTTCTCTTTGTTTATAAGAAATAAAGTTGCAGCTGGCATTTACATATTAACTGAGTATAATATTTGTACGAAAGAACTGGAAATTTAAACGAAAGACAATTGAAATCAGAGATGGGAAACAGAAGATACAGAACTGTTTGTAAAGCTTACATACAAGTTCCATATACAATGGATAAAAAGACCCCTCAAAATGCTGCAGAGAGAATGCTCAATGGGGTTACACAGTAAGAGTTAAGATATGTCAGTTTGTAGCCAATGAAAGAAGGGGGCACTGGTTGAACCACATCTCACAAAACTACACAAAATACACCCATTTTCGCCCTGGCTGGTGTGGCTCAGTGGATTGGGCACTGGCCTGAGAACAACAGCACCGCCCATTTGTTTCCCAGTCGGGGCACCTGCCTGGGTTACGGGCCAGGTCCCCAGTGGGGGGCACATGAGAGGCACCGCACTGATGTTTCTCTCCCTCTCTTTTTCCTTCCCTGTCCCCCTCTCTAAAAATAAATAAATACGATCTGTAAAAAAGATTCCCATTTTCACAGAAAAGCAGAAAACTAATTGGAAGCCATCCTAATGAACCAGAGAGCTTCAGTGCTAAGTGAAGCTGGGTAATAAAGACAGCACGCAGCATTTAGAAGGTTGTGCCCTGAGGAGGCAAATACTTGGCAATGCGATGCTAAAAAATCATTGGATTTAAGTGAAATTGGAGCATCTTTATAAGGACACTGGAACTTACACAGATAACAGTAAGGGCCTTAAAAGAAAGTGACACCCCATGGGGCAACATCCCATAGTAGGCTCCTGTGAGAAAAAATTATAAAGAGAAAAGGATCAGTAGAACTTAGACCAGGGGAAAACAAACTGTACCAGTTTAAAATAAATAACTATTTTACAACAGCAGCCAGGACATTTCACTAGAAGAAAACTGGTTATTCTTTTCACGTCTTAAATGTGTATTGCTAAAATCTGAACTTGTTAAATGCATATACTTCCTACTTATGTGAGTTGGTTAAGTTATTCTGAACTATTTAGACAGCTTCATAAAGCATTTCTGTAAACATTGCAATGGAATGAGATCTGAATGAGCTGGAACTTTCTTCACTGCCTTCTGCTGTGAACGAGACACCTGTCACATCAACAGCATGTCTCAGAAAATCCTCAATGGATTTTCATTTTGCTGTTACGTATTTGTATATAAGAAGACTCTGGAAAAGACAGTGGTCACAGAGTGCTGAATTAAGCCTTTTAGAAAATGTAGTCATTCCTTTAACATCTCTTTGCAGAAGGTAAGAGTATTAAAATTATTAACCTATAAGTAAGAACTACTATTCTCTCATTACTAAATGCACATTATAACTTTTTGGATAAAATTTAAGATACAAGGGGTTATGGGTAGAAATGTGTCCTCCAGAAAGAGCTTGAGTGAAGTTCTAATCTTGGTACCTGTACATGTGGCCTTACTTAAAAATAAGATCTTTGCAGATACAATCAATTAACATGGGTCCATACCAGAGCAGGCAGGGCACTCAGTCCAATGTGACTGGTGTCCCGACATGGACATGGCAACACATGGAGAGAAGACAGCCCTGTGAAGGGTGGGGGCAGCAACTGAAATCTGCCTCAAGCCAACACATTTCGGGGCTACTGGAAGCTTGAATAGTCAAGGAAGGATCTTCTATGGGCTCCAGAGGCATCACTGGTCAGCTGACATCTTGAGTTTAACACTTTAGGATCCAGAACTATGTACAGAATAAATTTATGTTGTCTGCAGCCATTAACATATGTAGTGATTAGTTACAGTAGCCCTAGGGAGCTAATATACTTGGCTTCAGCCTTAGAAGTTAGAATTATTATATCTCCTTATGTTATGGGAAGTCTAGAGTTTCTGGGTACTGAGGGCATGAAAGCGGTTAAAGAAGTCTTCAAAAGTGCCCAGGGTGATGGTGAGGACACTGAGTTTTGCAGCACAGTGCCAGGATGCACTTCTGCGAGGGCATGAGACCACGCTGCCTGGGTAACCATGCACGTGCCTTCTGAACTCCCCACCCCTGCCACTGTCTCCCTGCTGCTTCCCGCAGATGCCTGGCCCTTCCCACTGAGGCCTACCGGGTGCTGCTTGAGAAGCCATGCAGAGTTTCCAGAGTTCCTCTGCTTAGTCCTTTGGATGAGTTGCTCTCTGTTGGTGGGCCTTGAGTGTAGGAGCTGGGGCATGGGAGGCATAGAGTTTAAGGGTCAGGGGAATCTCCCCAAGCAGCCAAGAGGGTGGCAAGGGGAGGTTCTTACATTGAGCACATGCAAGCCTAGCAAGATAACTAGATAGAGAAAAAAGCCCTCCCAGCTTTGGCACCAATCTAGGGGTGACACCAGAAGAAAGCTAGCATATGCACCACAGAGGTCAAAATGGTGCCAGGGGACATGCTGCACCAAAAGGACCTGTCAGTATAGCCTGGGGAAAGAAGAAATTGGTTGGCGGTAGGCCCACCTGAAGTGTGAGAAAGCTTGGGAAGTTGATTAGTCATTTTGAGAAAACCCCTGGCCTGCCCCACACCCAAGCCAATGTAATAAACCCAGGGGGAACAAAAAAACTCTCTCTTGCTTGTGGCTCACTGCTCAGGACCTGTACTCAGCAGCACACCAGTCTGTTTTCTTCATGGCCATGTGGCCCATGGCCTCCAGAAGCAAGCCTCTCTTACCCTCTTGCCTACCTGATAATTCATTTGCCTGTGTGTTTGCACACCCTCCAGCCCAGGAATAGGCCACCTTTCAACCCTAGCAGCCATGTGGCCCATGGCTGCCCAGGTTCCACATGCAGCTCCCCAGGAGGGAGCTTGAAATGGACAGTGGCTGGAACAAGCTAAGCCACCTAAATGACCGTTTAGCAGCTGCCTGTCAGCTTCAAAAGACTGTGCTTGACTTTGGAGCAGAAGCTCTGGACATTGGCTTTTCCATGGTTTTGCTCAGCAGATGGGCTTTGAGACGAGGAGCCCACCATTCTCCCAGATCGTGTAAACCCTTTTTCCTGTTTCACTAGCAACTGCCTCATGAGTTTGGCTTTCGTGTCAGCAGGAAGCCAACTCCACCCTTTTGTTCAATAACAATAACCAAAAATATGACTATGGTTTATAACAGTAAATTTTAGATACATGATTTAGAAATAGTTTGCCTTTCTATCACTATTTAAGTATTATTAATTCTTTTAATTTAACATAAATTCCTCATTTGTGAATTTTAGGCAACAAAATTCTATGACCAAAGTTTACTGATTCTTCTCACAAAAAGTATAATATCTACTTTCATGTCTCACACACACACACACACACACACACACTCACTCTCCCTTTAATATGGCAAACTTTTTCAATGGCTCTAACAGAGTTGGTGAAATTTGGGGGAAAGCCCTGCCCCCACCCCATATACTGCTGCTTAGATGGTAAATTGGTGTAATATTTCTGTAGTACTTTGTTAATGAACATTTAAAAAGATGTTACCGCATTTTGCTTAATCTTTAATTTAGAAATTCCATTACCTAGGAATTTATTCTAAGAACACAATCACAGGTATGTACCAAAAATATAATCATACAATTTGCGAGAATATTCACTGCAGTGCTATTTGTAATATGAACTAATTGGAATTATCCTAAGTATCTCATAAAGATTGATTTAGTACACTACCTATACTCATACAAATGAAATACTATACCAACATTAATAATATTGTAGAAAAATATTTATTGATGTGGACATTTTTTTCATGAAATATTTTACATAGCACAGTACAGAGTGATAATTGTTAATAAAAGAGAAGAAAAAATATATAATGGAGATCTTACCACCAGTAATTAGTAGTTTCTTAAGAGATAGTCTGGAAAATAGCCTTGGCTGGTGTAGCTCAGTGGACTGAGTGCTGGTCTGTGAACTACAGGTTGCCAGTTCAATTCCCAGTCAGGGCACATGCCTGGGTTGTAGACCAAGTCCCTGGTTTGCGGGGAAGGGCATGCAAGAAGAAACCAATCGATGTTTCTCTCCCTCACTTTCTCCCTACCTTCCCCTCTCTCTAAAAGTAATTAAATAAAATCTAAAAAAATTTTTGAAAAATAACAGGTAAGGGGGATTTCCAAGATATTTTATGCCTCATAGAAAATTAAAATGCAAAAAAAAATCTATCAAAACACACGGTAATGAAGAAGTTTATTGTACATACTAGGAACACATTTGATGACTGTATCTATCCACACAAAATTTTAAAAATAAATATAAGCAGGGAAGTTGGCTCACTGTAAGAAAAATCTTTTTTCTTTCCTAATGTTTAATGAATATCTACTATATGCCCTTTAGACACTCAGATGCCCTGCAGGATGAATAGTTCGGTTGTTTCTTACTGACATGTAGAAAATAACTGATGTGGTTAAGTGTTAAAGAGATATAGATACATAATAGCCCAAGAGAATGAAGGGGGTGGTGACAGAAGGGAGAGAAAACAGTCCAAGGCAGCGAATGTGGTTTGGCTCTCCAGAATCGACCATCAAAAATGAGGATTTGCAAAAAGCAAGGACAGTTGGAATGGGTATGAAGCCTACATCAATGGCATAGTGTTCAAACTATGACACTGCATTCATTGCCATTTTTCACTTTCAGCCAGGGTTTTCCCAATTTACAGAGAGAAAAAAGGTAAATATATAGACTGCATTTATTTGTTCGGAAATCTTTGTTAGTTTTGTTTTACTGGTAATAGTTGCTACAATAAAACTAGCACAGAAAATTATAAGAAAGCAAAGATGGAAGAGAAACACAAGCAAATTAATTTTAACAATTTTCTGCAGTTTGGAGAGGCAGAGACTCTCATGAATGTAATACAGGCACCATCCACTAGTGACATCATTACTGGATCTTATGTGAGAGTGTATGATAGGGTGTTTAGCTGTTAGCGACAGAAAATCCAACACAATAATGGCTAATTCAAGAGGTCATTTCATTTCTCTTTCAAGAGAAAACAGGTTTCCGGGCTAGAATGGAATCAAGCATCTTCTATCATGTTCTTTCCTTTCTTTAATGCACATGTGTCTACTTTATGAGCTTATAGAATGGTGCATATATCAAACAGCCAGTCAGAATAATAAGAAGAAAAAGGCAAGAAGAATGCCACCTTAATTCAAGAACAGCTCCTAGAAGTTGCACACAGGCCCTCTCTTCATGTATTGTTGGCTAAGATATATCTTAGCTAAAGAGAAGCATCACTTTATTCCCCTAGCAAGAGTCCAGCTCGGAATGAGTGCTCCACCACTGAAGAAGGACAGTGCTGACAGTTAATGGTGGGTATCTGCTTGTCTCCACCACATGACTTTGCATATCTCTAAGTTTATATCTATACATTTAGAAATGACATCAACTTGACCCAATTCCTAAGAGTGAAGGAAATTAATAATTTTACAGCATGACAAATACATCTGTCTCCCTTTCTCTGCCTCTGTGCTATCACACCCTTCCCAGCTAGACCCACATTTTGAAATATTTGATACCCTGGTGTTCTGATTCCCTTTTCCACTTGAGTCACTCAATACTTGTATAGATGGGCTAATAATCCTAAGATTTCTCAGTTAGCCTTTTTCTTTTCTTACATGTGTTTCCTCATAATTTACTACTGCAGGCAATTTGTAACCACCCTTATAAAACCAATGCTGGGACACCTGTTTCCAATCTCCAACATATAAACTACATCTTCAGAGCAGACTGCATGCATTCATGACTAGAAGCCTCCATTTAGCTGATCTTTTTAGGAAAATTATACTGAAGTCATCAGCTATTGAAAACAGCAAATGATGCAGCTTCACATGAAACACAAATTGCTTTCAAGTAGAGTTTATATAGAGTCATACTTCTGTTTCAGGATTATGACGAAGTTGATGGATTTCATTCACCTGGAATCTATACATTAATAACATTTTGATTTTTAAAAATGATACAGTGAATTATTGCTTTTTTTCAAAACCAAGAACACCTGAGAAGATGGTTCTTTGGCCAGATGCTTTTTTTCTCCCTCGGGAAGATGACTCACAGTGCGCAGCTGTTTTCGCGCCTGTGTAACCGAATGCAAAGGAAAACCTGGCTCACTGGACTTTCAGTCAACCAGTTACCTAAATCTAAACCCTGAAAGCACTCAAGCAGAATGATGAAGATTTTATAGGCTTTAGAGATACCCCTTCCGTTATTCTAAAAGCAAATATCTTAGATTGTAAAACACCTTAGATGAGAACAGAATGTAAACTTGATTATACATTTTGCTCTGAAGAAAAATCCACAGGAAACAAGAAGGGAGGGAAACAGAGGGTGTAAAAATATCCTCACAGACAAAATATGATTTTCTTAGTTATCTGAAAACATTTACATTGGTTTCCTCATATGAAGAACATTTAAACCTATATAATTTACTTTCTCATTTCTCAGTAAGATATTGCTTTTGGTATTAAAAGGTTTAGACTGCATGGAGTTTTATTCACTAGTACCTTTTAAAAGTCTCTGTATTATGAAACTCTGTCATACATAGACAAACAGATTTAAGTTAGGCTTTGGGAGTTTGCCATTTCATAAAATTCTCCCTTAGGAGTTTCAGCTAATTAAACAAATGATTGCAAATACCCACATGTCAACTTTGCTGGCTCTTACTATGGACAACTGAAGCCAAACTTCGGGCTATGAATGCTGGCCCCTTTCCATGCCCTCTCCCTCACTCTTTGGAAGTATGGACTATAATAACAACATGTGCAAGGGTAAGAGTAAAATTCAGGTAGCAAGGAACTCAAAACTTTCAGGAAAATACTAGACAGGTACAAACTATTTCACTATTCATGGAAATAACTATTCAGTTATTCAGCATGGAAATTACTTTCCTCATGATAAATATTTTTTTATTCTGTTCAATAATTTTTTTCTTCTATGCCATAATTTTGAAATTATTTCATGGCTGTTTTCCTTTTTCTCCTGAGAGAGAATTTGTCCTTCTTTGAAACAAACCTGTTCTGTCTTCTTTAACACCTTCTTCTCATTTTGGTCAATGAGTGGGTAGATGAAAAGGAGTGGAGAACAGAAAAGTTAAAAAACTTCCTTAAAGATGCATGCTATTGTGGTTTTGACTTGAAAATCACCTGAGAATATTTGTAAGCCCTAAGGATGTATATGGAAATTCAAAAAACTAAATAATTTATATGCAAATACATAAGTGAGCCTCCAGCTTGTTGGAAACCTGTGGTGATAGACAATTTTGGGGGCAATTTTTGGCTAAGGATTATGATAATGTGAGTTTTCCACTGTTTACAGTGTTAACTAGGATTTTCACTGTTGTCATGGTTGTTTTTGCTTAGGCAAAAGAGGAGAAAAAAAGGAGATGGCCTAGTGTAGGGAAGGCAAGAAAAGAGTTAAGAGGAGGCTATCTAATAATTTGTCTTTTAATGGTATGTCTTTTATGAGAATGTGGAGTATCTGATTTTAAAAACCTATGCGATGTAAATTTTTAGCATACAGTGAAAAAATACAGCTGGATTTAATTATTACTCTCATTTGAGATTAGAGGAAGTTCAGGGAGGAATTATTTATTAGACTTTGAATAGAAAGGAAGGAATGGGAAAGGAAACAATTTTAAAAGACAAAGATCTAAAACAAAAAAACAAAAAACAATCTCATCTTCTTTCACTGAAAAGGGGAACTTTTCCCTCAGTAGCATATTAGGATAGATAATCCAGAAACAAAGGCAATTCTTTTAACCCTTTCCTTCCAAATCCAGAAGCAAACTCACGAACATTGGCTGTTTCCAAAAGTATCTGGCTCATTCTTTTAAGAAAAAAATGTCTCATTTTAAGAGAGACCAGCAAGACAGCTAAACAAACAGAAAACAAGAAACACATTTATTATAACATCCCAAAGCCCCTAGCACAGTAACAGGTTTAGTAAAATAAACACTTAAAAAGAGAAAAGCAAAAATAGAGAATTTCAGTAGTGTTTGACCAGTTAAAGATGGTAGTACATAGAGATGCTGATGGAGTTTGGGAGCTCGAACTCAGGGTCAGATTCACACAGGATGCACTCAAAATGTGTTATTGCCTGCCATAAAATGTTAGAGCTTCTGTTTTCTTATATGCACATAGGACGTTTATATCACTTAATGTATATTTGTGAAAATTAAAGACACAAACTTGTTAATTTTAATTCCTTAAATACAAAAGTTAATATCATTCTATTCCATTACATGAAACCCTGGATTTGCCTTTTTTTTTCAGACTAGTTTTTCATATGTTTTATCTCCAAAACCTAAAACTCAATAAAAAAAAAAAACTAACCAATTAAAAGGAAGGAAAGGATCTCATAAGTTATAACAAAAAGAAAAAAAAAACCACGTGAATTTTTTGTCAATTAATTCAAGAATCACAATATGATTATAAACTTTGTAGGTATGAGGGGGGACCCCCAAAAATGAAATAAAATTTTTCTGTAGGGAAGGCCTCTTGTAGTAAAAGATTCCCCTGCTAGGTGAGTGTTCTAGGAACGCACCAGCATCAGTGTACCAACTGCCATTGTTGTTTAAGAGGCTGCGTTTGGCTTCAGTGATTTTTTTTTAATACCCTTGCAACACGTTTGACCATTTCATGATGGGCAATTTATGAGTGCACCTGCTCACATCATGCTGAATGTTTAGCAGTTGTTGACCAAAAATAAACAGTATGACTTCTGTAACTCACCTTTCCTATTCACCTGGTCTTGCCCTGAGTGATTTTGTTTGGTTTCCCCCAAACAAAGGGAAAATGTTCAATTGGTTTCCCTCATTTGGATGAAAAAAGTCCTCAAAGGAAAATGTTTTGCCACTATGGAAAAGGGTTACAGATGTCTCAAAACTGCATCAAAATTGATGAGGTCAAAAACTGTTTTGAGCAGTGGAAAAAAATGTCTCCGTAGTTGTATTGCATCAAATGGAGAGTGCTTTGAAGGTGACTAAAGTTTAAACATGCAATAATAAATACACAATTTTTGATAAATAAATTTGGTTTTTGGGTTCTTCCTCATATATAAAAACAAAGAAAAACATGAGTAGGAGCACACATTTTAAATCTACTACATAAAGCAGCAGTAGATAGGTGTAAATACTCCAGCCAACACCATCCTCCTTTTTTTTTCATTTCACCACTCCATCCTACCTATCAAATTTCTTTCACAGAAGTCACTCTACCAACACAACTCTCTACACAATTCTGAAGATCACTTTTGTGTTAGTTTACTAGCATTCAATTCAGATTTCTTAAAAGATCAATTTCATCTGCTCTCCGCACTTAGACAAACAAATGAATAAGAGTGAAGGTATGCAAACAGCCTTTAGTTTTCATTAAGTTGAACCAATCCCTTTATCTCGTTCACAATTACATACAACAAAGGGGAAAAATTAAATAAATTGCCATCTTCAGACCTTTTCTTAAATGTAAAAGGCACAGACCTCTTTTTTTTTTTTTTACTTTCAACTGAAGAAGTTACAGTTTGCATGTGATAAAACCTCACTCATTGGTATAACGAAGTTGTTGATTCTTCAATTTTTCTACTGTAAGATGTGACACACATAGTTATACATAACATATCTGGATCTATACTTAACCAAAGCTAACGGGTTCAGAACAGGCTTCCTGAAAGTGCACCACATCGGACTGTGGATTGTTTTGAGCTGAAGGCAATCGAGATCCTGTGGACACAGGCGAACTCCTGCCCCTCCCCTAACTACCCAGAAGACTCTAAATTAGAGGCCTTGCCCACAGTAAGATTTATTACCAGAAATAACATTTTTATGACCTACCTATGTGTCAGGGCAAACATCTAATTACTGAACACCTGCTCTTCTTATCACCCTGTAAATTACTGTCTGCCGCTTTTCAGCCTCAGGGCGCTTACTTCATTTCTTGGATAAGAATATCAGGTGTACCTCATTTTACCTTTCTGTCTCTGCACATCCCATGTATTGAGTCTCTGACTCCCTCACACATGTGGAATTCCTGTATGTATGTATGTAATTAAAGTTGGTTATTTTTTCCTGTTGATCTACTTCATGTCGATTTAATTATTAGACCAGCTGAAAGAACCTAGAAGGATAGGAAAAAAATTTTTCTGCCCCCACAAAAGCAACTCATTTGTAGTGTCCTTACATAGTTCTCATTTACTTCATACAAACAAATGTGAAGTTTCAACAAAGAGAGGAAGAGTCTTGAGTTTACCTACTTGACAACCTTATACTAAATAGAATCCTAAATAAGACAAATGCTTAACTACCATGAGAAATCCCATAAAACATTTTCCTGTTTATTTTTGTTTCCTTTTTATAGAACTAGGCTCATATTGTTTCTGGTAAGTAATTTTAAACCACTATAAACACATCCTTAAAATAGCTCTGCATTTTTCTGAAACTAAAACATGAGGTTTCTTGATTTTAAATTTGATATTTATCTTTATGAATAATGAGATGGCCAAAGTGGTTCACGAACATTTCTTGCCCTTTCCCCCAGTGATAGCATCCAACAAGTGTAATTATTACTAAATATTATCACAATGTTGTTTACATTTAGTCACAGATTGGGGTCTGGGTAATGCGACCCATACTAATGAGAGTTTGATGAGAAACAACAACAAGAAATTTTTGTTAATAACAACAAAACACAATCTAAAAGTTACTCTTAACTGCATATAGACATAACGACAAACGGAATTCAGTTCATTTCATTTACCTTTAAAAAAATAATGCAATGCCTCCCCCGCAACTCTACCTCTGGGAAACAAAGCTTATTCACTGATAATGACGTGTGATCTTTTCTTCCTAGAAGGCTATGGTAACTGTGATATTTAAAGTCGTTTTCCAAGAAATGCTAGTATTTCTCCACTGTTACATTATGTACTGACTATGAAAGCATAGTCACTGTTTAGAATCTGTTTCAGAGTCCTAGCTCTAGCACTTGATAGCTGCACCAGTCTGGACGAGCTGCCTCAGCTTCTCTAAGCCTCAGATAAAGACCTACAATGAGGATAAAGATACCTACCTTCCCAAGTTTTCATAACAATTAGAAACAACCTGGGTGAAGCACCAAACAGTGTATTAGGCTTAAAACGGCCATTCAGTCAATGGTAACTTCCTTGTTTTTTATTTTATTTTATTTCATTTGCTGACATTTCTAATGATATTTCCTAAATCTTAGATTTCTATTTTTCTCCCTTTATTCATTCTTACTCCTACAGTTACAGTTGGATAGACACTGAGTAAAAGTTATATTTTAAATTACATGTTTATAAAGGCAAAGATTTCATGTGACAGAACAAATGGGAATTGCTTACCATTTTCTTTCAATATTAAAAAGTTCAACGGAAGTAAATGTGTTTCATGATAAATACAGTTACTTAAAAATGAAATGTTAATAAGTGCTATAATAAGTGCTCATGAATAATATTTTATTCAAGGGAACATGTTAGCATAAGGAAGACATTTGGGTTTTACATATCTCTTGATTTGAAATTAGGGTACTTCAAAATTCACATAGTTTTAGAAATGCATCATGTCCTGAATATCACACATTAAAATTTGTTGGGAAAATTAACGAGAGACTATAAAGTTCCATATCAATACTTTAACACTATCTAAATTACAGACCCCACAAGGAAAAAAAAAACTCTAGTGAATTTTATAAAGGAAACACTGCACTTAAATTGTTTCCACTTGGCTTTTAGAACTTTAATGACTGCAAGGTTTTAATGATTTACATTACAAATGTCACTCAACAGTGCACACGATAATGAGTTTGCAGTTTACTAGGAACCCAGTTATAGAATCTTTTTCTCAGTTATCTTAGAATTTTGGAGTTTTAATGTAATAAATAGTTTTTCTAGTTTAGAAAATGAGGAGATTAAGTCACTTAACTTATGTGAAAAATATAAAAGGAATAAACTCAAAGTGAGTTGTGAAAAATTGACAGTAATCTCCCCTCCCCCTCTTATCTACAGTTTTGTTTCCAAGGTTTCAGTTACCTTTAGCCAACCAGTCTCAAATATTAAGTGGAAAATTCCAGAGATAAATTATTCAAAAGTTTTAAGTTGTGTGCCATTCCGAGTGGCATGATGACGTCTTGTGCCATCCCACAAAGTCCTGCCCAGGAACTGTGGGGGGTAGGTACCACCCACCCCTCAGCCACTTACTAGATCTCTGGGTTTTCAGACCAGCTGTCCTAGGATCACAGTGCTCTTGCTCAAGTAACCACTACTGTGCTTACTAATGGCCACAAAGCACAAGGGCAGTGAGTGGTTCTAGAGATGCTAAAGAGAAGCCAAAGTGCTGCGTTTAAGTGAAAAGGTGAAAGTTCTCAACTTAAGGAAAGAAAAACAAATTTAATGCTGGGGTTGCCAAGATCTATGGTAACAAATAATCTTCTATCTGTGGAATTGCCTATTTATAAATTAAATTTGATCACAGGCATGTGCACATAAGAAAAAATACCGCACATACAAAAATCAGTACCGTCTGCAGCTGCAGACGTCCACCGGGAGTCTCGGAACATGTCTCCGGAGGGTAAGCGGGGAGGGACTACTGCGTGGCATTTTTCTTTAGATTAGATATCCTTCAGTTTTTGCAAATGAATCTAATTATTGTTCCCCAATTCCCAGCTGTTTAATGGATCTGATTTAATAATGGTTCTAATTATACCCAAGAGGAAAAAGAGAGCTGCTTACATTTTGGAATTATTTTATTCCTACTGAACTGAAAGCAATTTACATTTTTGTTGCCCTATAGCTTGAAATAGGTGCTATGTCTCAAATTTCTCTATTAAATCTGACAAACATTTATTAAATGATTAGTGTTCAAAGTAAGATTTGTAAACACCATTATTTATAGTCTTTTGATTGTGACAGTACACACCCTGAATAAATATAATTAGACCATGAGCTTCTTTGATGTTGCTATTATACATTTATACATTACTGTTTATATATATTTATATATATTTATAAATTACTATTTTCTACCATGTGTTATCTCATTATTTTTTAAAAAATTTACTTTCATTAACATTTTCTTTTCTTTACAAAGATTCAAAATATTTTAAAGTATATTTTCCTGAATTTGCTTTGTTCCTTAGCAGAGGTTAAGCCCAATTTCAGTGTGTAAGATAACTGCAGCTAGTTACTAATGTGGTCTTCAAACACTATAAATAGGGCTGGAAACAAAAAGGCAAAGTGGTCACCTGTGCACATTTTTAAAAATGTAGTATGACTCAGGTGCCCTTGCAAAAATCATGCTAATTATTTTGCTTAAAAATCCAGTGTGGCCCATCTTTTTCCTACCACTTATGCAATATGCTATACCTTATTCTCAAGTCAGTCTTGGCGGGCGTAACCAACAAAAAATAAAATGAATTTGAGGATAAAGATAAAAATAAATATATATTTTTCTCCTTATTTTCAGATAGTGATGGTTCTTAGTGGTTTTTATTTTGACCACAGAAACACTCACGGTCTTGCCTGCAGAGTACCAGAGATAAATATGTGGCTCTACGTAAACCCAGTGGTCAGAAAGGTGAGAAATACAATGATTCTGAACTAATCAAGAGATTATACAACCAGATTTTCCGATAAGGGCCAAATGATTGAGCTAGATTTTTTATGTGGCAAATCCAATGAAGATGTGAGAAAAATATGCATACAACAACAGGAAAGGGAGAGTAAATTACCAGAGGTCCCTGCCAAGTACCAGTCTGGTGGTTTAGAACAGGCACTAAGGTCTAGTCAGCTATCTCGTTTGAACTTCTCTGTGAAGCTTCCTCTGTGGGTTTTGGGATTTGCTGCCAGCCAACTGAGCCTTGTTGCCAGCTCCCCTTGGATCCTGGTTACACTTGCCCAGGGGTTCAGATCTGTAGAAGGCAGCAGTCTCGATCAGTTCACTGGGGAGCCTGCATCCCTGAAGCGTCCCAGCCGGAATCATTCTAAGTCACCTTAGCATGAGTTTTCACCAAATAAACCTTAATATTATTTATATTCATCATTAAAAGATTACCTACTAAAACATGAGTACCTTAATGGGCTTTCCTGTCATTCAGGTCAATGGGCATTCTCTATACTAGTGTGTGTATTGACCACTGGTGTCTACACAGAGAAGAAATCAGAGGCAGCTGTCTGTGCCAATTACAAATGTATCCACATAGTGAGACTTTGCAGTTGGATTCTTTAACAGTATCCGAGCTTTTTAATTCTTTAGGATATTAGGAATAGCTCCCGGTTGTCCCCACCTATCATCTAGGCCTTATTTCTCCTTGATGACATTTTTTAGTTGTGTAAAACATCCCTTTCAAAATGTATGGCTTATTTAAGTTTACAACTCCTTGAAAAAGTTAATAATCTGCCTCCATGTTTCCAGTGTGAATAATACCATGTATCACACTGAAAGGGAAAACTAGGCAGAAGCCTGCAGGTCCCTAACACTATGATACAGGCACTA
Organism: Carollia perspicillata; assembly: GCA_004027735.1. Lineage (NCBI taxonomy): Eukaryota > Metazoa > Chordata > Mammalia > Chiroptera > Phyllostomidae > Carollia > Carollia perspicillata. The sequence goes on from PVKM010001587.1 coordinate 61,305, forward strand.
CCATCTTGTTGGTAGCTCCAGCCTTTCAAATGGTAAGACAATCCTAAAATGGCGTTGGTACTAATGTAGATTCATTCTCACACTATCCAACTCTATTATATGCATATTAATATTTTCTTGTCTGCAACATTAAGGTTCCCCCCCCCCAATCTGGAAGGGCTGATATTTTATTGACTGCAAAACTGTCTTTGAGATTTCTTTTCCAAAGAGTGGGTCTCACCATCGCCCCAGTCCTAAGGACCTCCTTAGTCAGCAGCTGAGATAACTCTGAAAGGAACTTTTCCAGATAGTTATTTTGATCGGGAAGCTTCCCAATAATTGAAGCTCTCTCTAATAATAACCTTGAAAACAGACACAGTGAGGCTCTGACTGTATGTTTCTAACTCCAAAGGAAAGGGCCAGAAGGTCCTGGAGGGCCATTAAGGAACCTTAGTTTTGAAGCACCCTGGCTCTTTTGCATTTCACTCCGCTCCTCTCTCCCAAACTTAAGTTTCTTTTTCTTTTCGCCATCTCTCTGGTGGGTATCTTATTGATAGTGACACGGTTGAATATATACTTGTTTATGTTGTCCAGTGGAGACACATCATTTTATTATTATTGTAACAACAATACATAAAATGAAATGCACTTTCTTCAAGTTTTAAACGTGCACTAAAGCACTGTTAACAACATGCACACTGCTGTGCAACAGATCTCTAGGGAGTTCCGTTTTCTCCCCAAGAGCATTGTCACTTTACCGAAATCAAATTTAAGTTCTATCGTAAAGGAAACCAAGGAACTGCATTATTACTGAAAACAGGTATGTCCATTAACACATGAAATTTTATATCACATGTGATTTACATTTGCCCTCTTTTAAAATTCCATAAATATAAACACACTATCTTGTATTCTAAATTCCCAAAAGGAGATGCCAAGTTAATTCCATGTGTTTACAAAAGGGACGAGAATTAGGAGAAGGAAGTTTACCTTCAAAGTGACATGGATGGACCACTCATTTGTATGGCCACTAATTCCATAGGGCAACTGGTCATAAATTAAGTGCCTGACATTCAGTAATAGATGATTATATCTGACATAATGAAGTTTAATGGAAGGTTCACACACTGCTTGACTATTAAGTGCCCATTTATTGTCCCTGCACCAGGTGTGATGGTGATAGGCTATACAAATCATCCAGAAGAAATGTCAAAATAGGAGCCTTTGCTGATAAAGCACTAAGCATGTTTATTAATAGAGCAGCTTGTCTTAGAACTGGCCCATCTGCTCACTTAAAACAAGTCTTTTTCCTATAAATACGTTAAAGTTAAGGACATGACCACTAGTAATAGTTTTAGAGTAATATGAATGGATAAGGAAGAAGAGAAAAAGGGGAAAAAAACAGCTTCCATAAAATATTATGCTGTTTCTTCTACCTTAGATAGGTTTAACAGGGGGCAGGGGATTTGCTTTAAGTCAGCGTAGCAAGGGCGTAGGCCTCCGGAAAAGGCCCAGGCTCCGACAGTTGCTGGTGCCATCTGGAAGATGGCAATTTTCACCAATGTTTTCAAAGTACACATTTCAATAAAGTGCACAATGAGGTACTCAATTAAGGAATTCTCCTGAGTAATAGTTCATAGGCATTTAAACTCATCCGAAAATATTTTTAGCAGGGTAGATTTTGTAAAGAAAAATAATACCACAGACTTTTCTGGAGGGAAGATTTTAAAACTGAGGATGTGCTTCTTAAAACGCATCTCCTATAAGACACCAACATTAGATTTTTATGTAACAGAAGGAACAACAGAAGCAAAACTTAAATGCTTGCTTCTCCCCCCCTCCCTTTTTCCCTTTAAGAAATCAGAAATGCAAGGCTAACACATTTTCCAGCTGGTATTCCATGCTTTTACAGTTTCTTGCACTGGCAGGGCAGCCAGTAGCTCTGTGCTGTCTCCAAGAACGGTTTTCTCTAACAAACAAGTATGCCCTGAGATGCCCTTCTCAAATGAACGTACACGTTTGAAATGAAGAAGTAAAATTGTTCAAAAGAGTGGAGCAAAGGAAAGGCATGGGCCACTTGGTAACCTGAGGTGGTTTTCCCTCTATGGCTGTGGCTTTATTTATTCATTCATTAACACTGAAATAAAATCTGGCAGGCATGCCTTTCAGGTCCCAGAAAAGAACTTCATCAAACTCAGTAACACATAAATCCCCTAGTCATACTTTTCTAAATAAATTACATCTTGAAGTAACTATCTGGTAACAAAAGGGCTGATTCAATTACCTGCAAAAAGCTAGAGGCCTCAGATACCCCTGAAATTATTTTTTATATCTCCGATAAACTAAAAGGAAGCAATTTCCAGTCATATTTCAAGTGATTTTATTTTCAAAGAATTAATAATAGATAATTTTTAGTTTGAACATGAAGTTACCCATCTTCCAGAACAGTATTAGTATCTATCCAAATTGATGAAAACTAGAAATCAAGGAATTATCTTTTTTTTTTCTTTCTCAACATATCCAACCAATCAATAAGACTTTTTCTGTTTTATCTGTAGTACCTAAGACACCCTGTGTTCTTTATTCCCATTGTTAATGTCTTTTAGTTTACACTCTCAAGAACCCGTTCTTGAACTAACCTACTAATTCTCTCTGCTCTCAATCCATCCTAAACACTGGAGTCAGTGGAGGTTTCTACGCAGGAGTTGTATTAATGCCTTCTCTGCCTGAAGACCTTTGTGGTTTCCCGATGTCTATAGGACACTTGGAATTGCTGGGCTTAGTACATAAGGATCTGTTATGACCTCAGCTATAAATCCTTTAGTCAGTTTCTTTCTTCCTAGTTCACACCATAATAGCTATGGACACTGAAGCCTTGCCCAGTTCCAGAGGTGAGGCAGACTAACCTGACCAATAAATTAATAGCCTTACAATCACCAGCCATGTCTACAACTACTCCTGTTTTAACAGGATCAATACTCAGTGCGCCTAGCATAGAATTTTTATCCTTATGGACTCAGCAGATACAGTCTTTTCTCTGGTTATCTGCAAGCAGCCAGTACCCTTCCTCCCTGCAGGGACTGTACCTCGGAGGCATGAACTGGAATCCAGGCATGTGTTCCCTCAGATCTTGCTTCTAAAGGGCTCAGCATTTAGTCCCACAGCTATCTGACTTCACCTGTTTCCAAATTCTTCTGGGGCTTCTGGAGCAGAGGCGAGAAGTCACACTTCTCGAGAGGGCAGTAATGTGGAAAATGGAGGGGAAAGAAGGAAAGTGGATCTTTAGAGAATTTAAGTGGTTAAGAGGGAAAGAATTCCCTCCTGTAAGTGAAATTTTAAAGAGAAACCACACCAATAGGATGGGATTTACCTCTTTCTAAGCCATTCTCCATTCTCCGTGTTGCTAGAGGCGTCTTTTAAAAATCGAAATCAGACTATGTATTACCCTGTAAAAACCCTTCAGGGAGCCTCACAGCTCTTAAAACCCCAACTGCTTTTGTGGCCCACAGGCTCACAGATTCTTTGCTTGACCAAACTTCAATTAGGCTCCTGAACCTTCTCCCAGGCCCATCTGTGCAGTTCCTTGTAAATTCAATTTTAGCATGAATCTTGCTAAGGCAGTTTAACCAGAACCCCCAACCCTGGACATTTGATTGCCCTCCTTACATGATCTGGCTCCTCATTCCCTGTCGTCTCCTGGTGGTATCTGATCACTCTGCCCTGTCTTCAGCTAAAAACCTATCAAGTGCTTCCAGAATCCCCTTCACTCCTGATTCTAGTAATTTTCTATCCAGTGACACCGTCCTCAACCCCCACACACTCTAATCCTTGGCTATAAATTCCCATTGGTCTATGCTATATTAGGAGTTGATGCCCATTCTCTCCTGTGCTCTCTTTGAAAAAAAAAAATCTGTTTTTAATGCTTTGCATTCTACTGTCTAGCTCTGTTTTTTTCCCTTGGAAAAGGCTCTGTGTAATCTGAGTCCTGCCTAAATACTCTGACTATATCCCTAGTGCCTACCCACATTCACTACAGTCCAGAAATTATCACGTCCATTTGTTTGTTTATTTTATTTTTGTTAATTTATAGTTTGTTTCCTCTGTCTGGAGTGCTGCTTAATGTGAACATAAGTCTAGACAGACTTGCAAACTGCTCAAGTCCATCAAAGCTGACACATAATAGTCCCTGACCATTGTTTGCTTAGTGAATACACAAATTGACACTTTTGTACATGAGGACCTTTGATTACACTAGCCTTCAAATTTAATCTTGACCAACCCACTCTTATCTTAATAGTTCAGTTCACTAACCATCTCTCTTGAGCGGTTTTCCTTTATATATATATATATATATCTCAAGAAAATTGCATGTGTGTATATATAACACAGATATATATATATATATATATATGATCAAGATACATATGCACCTCTCTCTCTCTCTACACACACACACACACACACACACACACACACACACCTAAATCCTAATTTATTCATAATCTTGATTGTTTAATCCACAACTGATCTATTGATTGGCTCCCTCCAGGACAAGGAAAAGTCGATGGGGGGCAAACATCTTTTCTCTCTTGTAACTCACTATATTTCCAGTACCCTATAGAGTCCATGACACACAGTAGTAACTCACTATAGTATAGTCACATGATAATTAATTTGACTTGCATTACACTATATACATTAAAGGATTTGGTGGGGAGATTTCATTTACCATTTTCCTCAATAAACACATGGCTGGGGCAGTAGAGATAACGTTCTCTCAGTTTTATGCCTCCCTACACCACTCATCACATAAGTACCCCTGCACCCAAGAGAGATTCGGGTATTTTTTGTGTTCACATTTTCTGATATTAAGAAATAACTCACTGCTGGAAGTATCATATCTTATGGGTAATTCAGAGGATTTTTTCAAGTTGGAGTTTGGTTTTTGCATTTTTTAGCCTTCCCCACTAACTTCAGAGTCTAAACCATACCTGAGATGCAACTGCATAGAAAATGTTAGTTGAATACTGAATGAAAGTTCATCTTTCAGGAGAGCATGGAGAAAAGCTGCTGTACAGTTTTATTGTTTGATGCACATTGGATATTTTAAATGTATAGACATTCACAGAGAGTATGGTTATTTTTCATATAAAACTGTAATATAATGAAACCAATAAGATTTAATGAGGATAAGAACATGGCACACTCCCTTGAGAACTTATTTTCTTGATCTTAACATGCATGAGCTACACTGACTTTTAAACTAGAGCAATGAAGTGTTGCTGTTAAATTATATTAAATAATATTTGTAGAGCATTCTATAGGGTTTGGAGTGCTTTCACACATCATATTATATTTAATATTTAATACTTAAACAATCCTGGGGAAGAGGTTGTTGTTCTGGCTGTGAGATTTGTCCATGCTCACACAGTTAGCAAACTGCAGTTATAGGATTAAATGTAAGTATTAATGTTCAAGCTTCACACTGCCATGTAACTCCACCCAGAAGAATGTGATGACAAACACAAGAGGGACACCTGCTCCCATGAGAGAAATTATTTTCTGTTGGACTCTTAAGACCTGAAAATAATTGCTATATTCAGAGTTATAACCAACAAAGAGAACAGTGCTTAGTATTGAGAAAGTGAAGTAGCTTTTAGTGTGAAGCCAGTGCTGTTTGGGGTGTTACAGGGTGGATGATAACCAAAGTCAGCACTTCCCCTACAGAAGCATATACCTTTGCACAGTTGAGGACACAAGGCCTCATCCTTCACGTGGTGATATGAAGGTAGATGTTGCATTTGTAACAGTCTCAAACCCTGCTGTGCAGGTATGAAAATGCATCCATAGAAAACAGATCTTTAGCTAATCTCAGACAATTGACTCCAACAAGAAATGATATTTTAAAAAAATTAAATTTATCAGATATAATTTTTTATAATAACCTATCTTCTAAATCTATTGTCCAGTAAGAATAGTTATGTTAAAGAATATACTTCTAAGTGATGTGCATGCCTGTGCACGTGTGTACACCAAGGAATTGAAACCTTGCAGCTGTGGGTATTCAACAGGTAGATGTGAGGGTAGCGGTTATTTGGAAGTCAAGGTCAGCTCCTTCTTCAGCCCATCCCAGGCTTTGGTGGTGGCAGAAAAAGTGGCGGCAGTCAACACAACTCTTAGCCAACTGTCTCTCTGCTCTATGCAGTAAGGTCATTCATTTTTCATATACAGGTAAAAAATTATTTTCTGGTAATCACATAAATAATACCATGTTGGGAAGAAACTTAAAAAATAGAACATTTCATCACAAATAAAATATAACATTTAAGTACACTGATATATAAAATACTACCAGAATGGCTGACTTCTTTTTCTATAGTATGATTTTAGATAACTCTTTGGAGACCAACAGTAAGACACTCTATGAAAACAGTAAAAGGTAACAGAGCAGCAGTAGAATAAAGACTTTGTATTTTATAAAAGAAGACAATAGACACACCAAAAGGCTTTTTTTTTTTTGCCACTTGGCAATAAATAGCATTAGATGTTCAAACTCTTTGTGTCACATGGTGTTATTAAGATGAATAATAAAGATGGTAAGGGATTTTCTTACACTATACTATGGATAGTAGATTGCTCCCATTCATGGCTGATAATGTTTCATTACTAATTACTTTCTTTAGTATGCAGTTTTGGAAATTAGTCAAAGTTCCTTTTGTATAGCTGAAAAACTGCCATAGAAGGTTTTTATACATGCCTGAATTTGAATCCTGTTGAATCTGGCTCTAATATTAAACACTTGTCCGATCTTTATGAAGATAAAAGCCAAAAAAACTCCATGTCTCAGTCTTTCCTCCCCACCACAAAAATTACTATAGTCTAATTTCTTCATGGAATTGGCAAATAATTGAAATAATAATCCATGTGAAGTGTTTAAGTGGAGTTGTGTAGATATCAAATATTAATATTTAGCATTCATAGCAAATCCACTGAAAATGGTGGTCTCTTAGAATGTGCTGAAGAATATTATGATAGGCTCTTTTTGGGAACTGGGAGAGAAGGGGTCATATATAGATAATTATTAGTTTGAACATACGATTTAAAGTTAATTTGCTAAATAAATGTTACCTATTATTATTACTGACTAGCAATATCTCAATGTAAAAAGTTCTGACATTTAGAAAATACAAAATATTTTCTCTTTGAACAAGACAAAGTAGGTTTTATTCTGAATGAAAATAAAAACTAAAAGACCAAAAGTAGTATGTCCTGGAACCTAGAGTAGCAGTACTAAGAGTGGGACAGGGAGCTGGGGAAGGGAGAAAATGTGAATTTCAGAGAGAAGTCTGAAATTCTGAGTAGCAGCTTAGAGACATCCTAATTCCCATGACCTCCCCTCGCCTTCAGCAACAGTTCCATGGGGAAACCATCATATTGAAGTCAAGGACCAGTCTCATGGGATCTGCCATCTGCCATGTCGATTCTGAAGGATAACATTCAAATCACAACAGTATTGAGTCTGCATTTAATGTCTTTTGAACACAAAGAATATCATTCCATGAGCCAACAAGGAAGTGGAATTCAGATCGGATCTCTCCACTCACTCAGGCTCACTGAGAGACTGCCAAGATATGTTGACTAAGAACCTAATGTAAAGCACTACCAGATCACACTACTTCCTAGAATAATTATTTTCAATATACGGGGAGTATGCTGAGTTATTTCAAAAGACAAATGTTGGCTCTTAAACAATAACTTAATGTATATTTGGAAGTATAATTTAAAAAACCCTCACACTTATTCCTAACAATATTGAATAACATCTTCATTTTACTATTAAATTTATATTTAAGTTCAATTAAATTCAACCCAAATTCAATTATTACTTCGTAGTATCACAATAGTTGGTTTGAAGCTAGAAATACAAGCTACACTCACTTCTTCTATCTTGTAGTTATTCACAGTGTACTTTAAACACAGCAAAAATGTTTGGCATTCACCAGTGTAGGAAACAGGTGTTTATTTAACGTGGCTAAAGTATTCTTCTATATGTAGGGGTTTTTTATGCCTTTGAGTTACAGTGGCTAAAGCTAGGCGATTATGTTCTACCATATAATGTCTGCTAACCAGGTAAGTTATTGAGGTAGAGAAACGCCACTATGAATATTAAAGAACAGGCTTAGAAACTCCTCAATTAAGAATGCCAGATGTCTTGTTCCTATTTTATTTTAATCAATTTCAAATGTTTTTACATTTTGCTAGATAATGTCATGTGTTAATACATCTAATTTGCGATGCTAAATCTTTGGTTATAGCTTATTTTTAATATAGATGCAGCAGGCAGGACCATCTGTTTATTTTAAACGTAAAAAAATATTTTCAGTGTGTGGAGTTGCTGAATGTAATTCAGTTTGCACATGGAACTTAATGCCTGGCATTATTCTAGCTCGCTGATTATGTGCTAATTAAACAATGTTTCTATTACTCAGTTTATTATATAAAAAAGTAAAAACATAGATGTAGTTTTTCATATGCTTCCAAATATTTTTATTTTTCCATGAGTATAAATGATAACTATCAACAATTACCAAATGCATAAATTATATTTAGTATTGAACCTCTGATTAATTATAAGACCCTACTTAAGAAAGATTATACAAATATTATCCAAATTAAAAACAATGCTATACTCACCAGCTTTACTACTAGTGGTTTACCATTTTGGAATGTGAAGTGTATCTCGTAACTGTCAAATTTTTTATGTAGCAGAACATAAAGATATCATGTTAGTAATAAAGATGGAGAGTGCTTTTCAGAAGTTCATCTTTTTTGGGTTATTAAAAGGAATTTTTCTGACTTGAATTGCTGGTTATACGATAAAGAATAACTGGGTTAGGTTCTAACATTGACTGCTAAGGCTGTCTCCAAATTCTATAGGAAAGCAAAGAAACAAAACAAAGCCAAAAGCAAAACAACAAAGCTACAACTGAAGGGGATGCCCCAACTATGTATTTGATCCTCAAATAATGTAATCAACTATTTAGGATTGAGTTAGCTTCCAACACAAAGTCTTGCCCAACTACTTTCAATGAGTGATTCTGACTGTAAACAGATGTAATTCTGGGGTAGAATGCTTTTCATGTGAATAGTTAGGGGGCAAAATAAAGGTTGGGGAAGAAAGGAGAATTGATGAGGGAGGACCCGTGCCTTTGGAATTGCAGCTCTTAATGAGCCCTCCCAAGAACTCCATTGTGCTTACTTACAAATCCACTACAAAATTATCAAAGTAGTCTTTCATTTCTAATTAAAATACATAAAATTGGGAAATACATCTGAAAAGTGTATAGGACTAATTTGCATACAGAAATATATAATCAATCCCATTAAATTAACAACAAAATTATAACAAGTTATTTTCATAATGAAAGGGTTTAAAAATAATAGTGCTTCTAGATAAAGCTAGTTTTTTAAAGTCCTAATTATTGAGACTTATGGCAAGAAAAATTACTATAATGGTGAATGCTGATTCAGGATCTTTTATAAAGTAGTTTATAGCGAGGGCTGTGACTATTTTTCTATTTATAGTGGCAGCTCTGGTTAATTACCTTGTAATGTATTGTGACATTAATGCACTAGTAAACTACTGGAATTTACACCCCTATTCAGTAATAAAATCTGTAAATTGAAGAATACATATAAAGTCACCATAGACATAAATTATGGGACCAAAAGCCATGAAGGATCACATTAGAATTAAAGAACAAAATCTCTCAAATTTACTCATCAGTGGGTAAGAGCCACTGAATGGATATATTTTGGCTACTTTGAAATGCTGATTACAACATTTTATTTCAGGCTATTTGGTAACAGTACAACATTTTCCATATGGTTACTAAAAGCTTGTTGGCCACAGTTAAAATGCATAATTCCAAAGAAAAATATACTGTGACAAACAAATATATTAATTTCCCAAAATATTTCACTAAAAAATAAGCAAAACTGAAAAAAATCAAGAAAATTGAAAGGAGGTAGAATTGTAAAATGTGAATTAAAACCAAAATGTTTCATACATGATATAGAACTTGAGGCAGCCCCAAAAAAGAGGAATGAAATTGTTATATCTATATCTATGTATATTTCTAACAGCAATTATATAATTATTTTTCAAGATAGGGCTTTAAGACACAACTTCAATGTTACCAATAATTAGATCATTGTCTCAAATACTCAAAGCACAATCACTATTAAAAAATTTTTTAAGTAATCCAAAATACTTCAGATGAGAACAGAATGAATGGTAAAATATCTGAAGCGATATGATGTGTTATTGTGTGTTAGATAGTTCACATTTTCTATTAAAAAGTTCTGTTTGCTGATATTTATAACTATATTAATAAACTTACATTTTTTGGCTAGCTTGATAAATATCAAAAAAATTAAATGTGGTTTCCCTATAAAAAATAGTCAAGACTGTAAAATACACAAGAATTAATTCACAAAGCAATAATTCCCAGAACATTAACAAACACATAGACAAGAAACAAAATACAAACAGCTACAGGTCAATGTGGGAGAGAGAACATCTAGCTATATCTTTTATATTCATAATATGTATAAAATTAAGCAGAAAAATAGAAAAAGAAAAGCTAAAACAAGTAGCTAATGTTAGTTTTCAGGCACCTTAGAGCATGTTGCTATACAATCTTACAAAAAATTATTGGAGGTAAAATTCCAAATTAAAGAAACTAATTTATCTTATCATATTAATTCAAATAAAAACCTATAATATACATGAAAGGTTATCTCTCTCTCCTCTCTCTCTCTGTATAGATAGATGGATAGATAGATAGATAGATATAGATATATAGATATAGTCTGTCCAGAAAAAAGTCCAGCACTGTTAATATAATGAGAAGAGTTTCCATGCAACATCAATGTAACCTGGCAGCCAAGGTGAGTGGACTGGAATGCACATGCATGAACAATGATGACTTCACTGTACTAGTCAGTGAGGGTAGTAGATGCTGTTGAGTGAGCATGTGTACTGTGTGGCCATAGCATTCAAAATGACTGAGTGAGTAGAGCAATGAATCTGCATTAAATTTTGCATTAAGCTTGAATGTTTCTTCATGGAAACTATTCAGATTATTCAGAAGGTCACATCTATGGGCAACTGGTGATCAGCAGCTTCATCATGACACTGTGCCCACCCATGCATCATGTCTTGTGCAGAGTTTTTTTGCAAAACATCAAATCATCTAGGTTACTCAGCCTTACTACAACCCAGATTTGACACCCTGAGACTTCTGGCTTTTCCCAAAACTAAAATCACTTTTGAGAGGGAAGAGATTTCAGACTGTCAGTGGGATTCAGGATAATATTATGGGGCAGCTGATGGTGACTGCAAGAACTGTGTGACGTCCCAAGGTGCCTACTTTGAAGGGGACTAAGGCGTCATTGTCCTATGTACAAATGTGTACAATGTTCCATATATCATGTATCTTCTTCAATAAATGTCTCTTTTTTTCATATTACATGGCTGGATAACTTCTAGACAGACTAATATTTTTTTTCAGTACTTTATTTATTTTTAGGCAGAGTGGAAGGGAGAGAGAAAAGATGGAGAGAAACATCAATGTGTGGTTGCCTCTCACGTGACCCCTGCTGGGGGCCTGGCCTGCAACCCAGCAACGTGCCCTGAGTGGGAATTGAACTGGCAACCCTTTGGTTCACAGGCTGGCACTCAATCCACTGAACCACACCAACTGGAGCATAATATGGTAGATATAGAGATACATACATAAAATAAATATATAGTATAGTTTATTTGTAAAATTTGACTGCATGTAAATTCCAATAACAGTTTACAGTATAATTTAAAATAGTAGCCCTGGCTGCTGTAGCTCAGTGGATTGAGCGCGGGCCTGCAAACCAAAGAATCGTGGTTCGAGTCCCAGTCAGGGCATATGCCTGGGTTGCAGGCCAGTTTCCAGCAGGGGACACACGAGAGGCAACCATACATTGATATTTCTCTACCTCTCTCCTTCCCTTCTCCTCTAAAGGTAAATAAATAAAAAATATTTAAAAAATATTTAAAAAATAAAATAGTAAATAAAGATGATGGGTGATAGGTGAAAGTTGAAAGGAAATACTTGTGTTTCCACGGTAATGGTATTATGCCATATCTATCCCATTCTCAACATTATTTTAGAAGTAAAATACTAGATTTAAGAAAAAGCACATGATTTTTGCAATGTTATTTTGGTGAGTTTTACAGACCTCTTGATCTAATTATTATTTTTCTAAACTGTAGGACTATAGCACATGAGCTAGTGACGAAAGCTGCAATACTATTAGTCACCGTGCAGTTTAGGAGGGTCTCTGGGCCAGTGTAAGCAGGGAAGTGATATGAGAACTAGAGGGTATCAAGACAATCATTCTAAAGTCATGCTGGTCTGCTTGGCTCCAAAGCCCAATTTCTCTTCATGTGCCTCCGCAATGAACTCAAAATTACATAGTGATAGCCACATCTTATCTAGGGCCCACCAGATGCCAGACTTTATATTACCTCTAATCTTCACAAAAAGTCACTGTGAAGTTCTTATTTCTGATCTTCTATGTACTAGTTGAGTAAACTAAAGAAAATTCTAGAATTCCCACGTTTAAGTGTATTAGCTCTAAATCCTTTCATTTTATCAGTCAATTTTTGTCTTACTTCATTCTCAATTTATTTTATTCTTTTTTTATTATTTTCTTTTTTTTATTTTAATTGTTATTCAAGTACAGTTTTCTGTCTTTTACTCCCATCCCAGACCACCCCCCAGTGCTCCCCACCTCCCTCCCATTTCCACCCCCCTTAGTTTTTGTCCATGTGCCCTTTATACTTGTTCCTATAATCCTCTCCCTTTTCCCCTGAAATTCCCTCCCCTTTCCCCTCTGGATACTGTCATCCCATTTTCTATTTCAATGACTTTGGTAATATTTTGCTTGCTTGTTTGTTTAGTTGCTTAGGTTCCTGTTAAAGGTGAGATCATAAGGTATTTGTCTTTTACCTCCTGGCTTATTTCACTTAGCATAATGCTTTCCAGTTCCATCCATGCTGTTGCATAGGGTAGGAGCTCCTTCTTTCTTTCTGCCACATAGAATTCCATTGTGTATATGTACCATAGTTTTTTGATCCATTCATTTACTGATGGGCACCTACGTTGTTTCAAACACTTGGCTATTGTAAATTGTGCTGCTCTGAACATTGGGATGCATAGGTTCTTTTGGAATGGTGTTTCAGGGTTCTTGGGATATAATCCTAGCAGTGCAATTGCTGGGTCAAAAGGCAGTTCCATTTTTAGTTTTCTTAGAAAATTCCATACTGTTTTCCACAGTGGTTGTACCAGTCTGCAATCCCACCAACAGTGAACTAGGGTCCCTTTTTCTCCACAACCTCTTCAACACTTGTTGTTTGTTGCTTTGTTTATGATGGCCATTCTGACCAGTGTAAAGTGGTATCTCATTGTGGTTTTAATTTGCATTTCTCTGATGGCTAGCGATATTGAGCATCTTTTCATGTGTCTCTGAATCCTCTGTATGTCCTCTTTGGAGAAATGCCTGTCCAGGTCCTTTGCCCATTTTTTAATTGGGTTGCTTGTCTTCTTGGAGTGGAGTCGTGTAAGTTCTTTGTATATTTTGGAGATTAAACCCTTGTCTGAGGTATCATTGCAAATATGTTTTCCCATATAGTTGTTTCTCTTTTTATTTTAATGCTGTTTTCTTTAGCTGTGCAGAAGCTTTTTATTTTGATGAGATCCCATTTGTTTATTCTTTCTTTTATATCCCTTGCTCTGGGGGACATATCAGTAAAAATATTGCTGTGTGTTATTTTACTCTTTATCTGCCTAGTTATGGTAGTTTGATATGGTCCCCAAATCCTCCCTTTCTGTATTCAAGTTCTTTCGGGTTGTGAAATGGAGTTTATTTCTGCTCTCTGAATCTGGGGTTGGCTGATTTGTTTTGGCCAATGAGACACAGCCCACATGACACAAGCAGAGTCCTGGAAAATGTCTGAATGTTGGGACTTGCCTAGGTATTGCTGAAAATC